>PVKS010004697.1:0-91060 GCA_004027875.1 Aplodontia rufa
TTCCTGAAGGAACTTCACAAGATCACTCTAGGGCAGCTGATGAAATGGAGTGAAGGGCAGACCCCAACATTCATATACCATATAATATATATATATATACGTGCATTTGGAATATTAAATATTTATATACTTGTAATGAGAGCATGTGTGTATGTGTGTATATAACTGAAAATTTTTTAATTTATCAATCATGTAATCTTGATTTCCTGCCTTTAAGAAAATTAAGCTCTATATTTTTCAGTCCTGTGGTTTCTTCTTTCATGTAACCAAAAGATATCAGAATGAACAGGTGAAACTATGAGGATTCACTGATGTGATGGGGACCATCTCAGTGGGATGCTATCATGTGTGGCAATGCTTTCAGCCACTGTCCCTTCTTATTTTGATGAGGATATTCTCCTTTGACTCAGTGAAAAACCTTTCTCAAGCTCTTCCCCACACCTGCCCCCAAGGAAGAGCTCCTTGGAGGAATCTAATTCTTCCCTAAGATCTGCTTATTCATTTACATGTGATTTCTCTCCTTTATAATATCAATACCAAGAGAAATGGGCCTGTAACCAGGGCAACCAGAAGTAGTGCTTTGCAATCCAGACTTTCTGCACCATTTAATTAGATTCTTACACTCTCTTGGCTCTTTTCTCTTGGGATTGTAAGAATGTAAGCACCCAGAATCTCCTTTGGTCTCGTGTCCTCTTCTCCCAGGTCTCTCTCTCAACCACAGATACCAAACATTCTATTTCTACCAGGTAAATATTTATTCAATAGTTACAAGATTCCCCTTCCGATCCTTACTACCCAACATTTGTCATGACGTTTTCTAATCTTAATACTGATTAGCATTGGTAACAATAATACTAATGATAATCATTTTTATTCTATTTTATTAGGGATAGTCATTTTTAAAGCTACCTGATGTTATATCCAGGAGATAGAAAAAAGCTACTTAACAATTCTCATGTAAATTGAATTTTAGGTCGTTCCCATTCTGTTTGTTTTAACCATTATGTATAGTTCTCTGGATCATCTCCGTGTATACCTTTGACATGTTATTAACATTTAGATATTCTTCACTAGGAAGTTTCCCTATGATTAGAATTACTGGTCAAGAGATATATTTGTGATAGTTTTTGTTTTTGTTTTTAAGAGAGAGAGTGAGAGGGAATAAATTTTATTTAGCTTTTCATCTGGGTTTTTTTTTTTTTTTGAACAACCTTACATGATTTTAACAAAATAATATAAAATGTGTATAAAATGTGTAAATATTTTGTATATTGTTATTTTCTTCAGAAGTGCCCCCCCCAATTACCCTCCCTTATCCCTCCCTTCCCTTTCCCTTTATAACATCTGGGTTTTGTTGCTCTGACACTTAGTTGTGTATGTAGTGCTGGAGTTTGAACCCGGGTCCTCATGCATGCCAGGCAAGTGTGATACCACTGAGCCACTGTTCCAGCCCTGTGATTCATGCTGCCAAGTCACTTTCCACAGAGTACCAGTTTACCTGGTAATATGATTTTGCTCATGTCACTGTCATCACTAGGCATTTCAGTTTAATAATGTTTTATAAGCCTATATCTTGCCTTTTAATTTTATTGGATTGAATATGTTTCTCTGCTTGATAGGTAACGGAATATTCTCTTTTGAGGAGGTATACTGATTTCCTTTCTTTTCATTATTTCTGGATGCTTTATGTTGTATGTTCTGCCTAAAAGTCCAGGGTGGAAGCCCTATTCTTACAAACAGGATTATCATACTTTTCAACCAATCACAGATGATGATCATGTGCCCAAATTCTTGCCTAATCATGGATCAGCATGCTTCTGAGCCCAGCTAATCTCAGAATTTCGGTTGAGGGAAAACTCCATTTGATATTATATTAGTATTCTTCGAGATCCACACCCCAGTCACCTTTCTAGGGATAGATATTCCTATAGGAATTCAGTAAATAATCAGGATGAGTATGCATGTCTTTATCTTTTGTGATAATGTAGTATGAATCTTTATCTTTTATTGAATGCCTTCTCTGTACCACGCACTTTAATAAGTGCTGAAAAATTCTGCTGAAAATGGATTTAAAAATAGTCTGTCCTTAGATAACTTATATTCCAGTGGAGATAGATAATAAATGTATAAATTTTTTATCAATTAAATAATAATGCATGCTGAACTATTTCATATTGTCTTACCTACTATCAAAAACGAAACAGGTAAATAGATGGGGACCTCACAGGGGACCCAACTTAGACAGGATGGACAAGGAATTCTTTTAGAGAATATGAAGACTGCTGTTGCAAGAAAGTATTTCAAAGATAAAAAGTGTTTCCAAAGTAAGAACATGTGCAAAGGCTGGGGAAGGTTCTAGAATATTTGAGGAACAACCAGAGGTCCAGTGTGACCATTTTTGATAACCGGAAGGAAGTGATAGAATGTTGTTAGCTAGGATGATATCAGATCTTGTAGAATGTTCAGAACATTTTAAATGAAGAAGTGTGTTTCCCCCCCATAGACAGCCAACTCCTTTGCTTTTGGCCCGAAGTAAGGCTGAACAACATGATGGAAGTTTGCTGAGGGGAGAAGTACCCCCAGAGGCAGTACCAGGTAGCAGAGAGATTACCGCTCACCAGGAACACAATATAAACTCCAAAGGCATGCTCCCAGTGACCCACCTCCTTCGTCCATACACTACCTGCCAATAGTTACCACTCAGTTAATCAATATCGGGAATTACCCTCAAAGCTCTTATAACCTAATCATTGCACCTCTAAACTTTCTTGTATTACTTCACACATGAGCTTTTGAAGGACATCTCATATCTAAACCATAACAATGACATGAGCTGATACATGCTTCTGAAATATTACTCTTCTGTGTAGAGGCTGAATTGTGATCAGGGTAGTCTAGACTATGTCGTTTTCAATCTTAATGCAATACATGCTTGTTTCTTGTTCACACAAAGCCTGATGTGGTTGGATATTTCTCTAGGGAATATCTTCTTCATGTTGTGACACAGGGATCCAGGAAATATCTATCCTGTGATTCTACCCTACCACCATGTGAATTCCAAGGCTGCCACTAAAGAAGACATGAAAGAAAAAGCACACAGGCTCTTATGAGTGCTGTGCCATTATTTATAATCCTTTTTGTTAACTTACTGTTTTTTTAGAATTCCAGGCCCATTCACTGAAATGAGGTCAAGAAATTTAAGGGAAGATATTGATATTTGATTAACCATAACTGCCTGTAACCACATGATGTCAGTGAGGAAATAGGGATGCCAGTTACAATGTAGCCTCAGTGATCCACGTGATAATAGGGACTGAGGTTAGGGAGGTGGCAGTAGAGAGAGTCTAGCATGAGGGTTTATTTCAGAAGCAGAACAAAGATGGCTAGCAGATGACTGTGGTGTGGAGGTGAAATCAAGGATGACTTTCAATTCTTTGTCCTAAGAATGTTGGTAAACGATGGTACTTATAACTGAGTTGAGGATTTGGATGGAAAAATAGTGTGGAGTGTATTTAAGGCATTTGGGAATTATTCTTTGTGTTATCTATTTCAAATGGAGATGTCAACCTGTTACCTGAACATTTCAGTTTGGAACCCAGGGAAGAACTCTGATTGGAGAATATAAATTTGGAAATAATCATAAAATTGAATTTTAAAACTCACAAGGATTGGCTATCAATTTTACTGCATTTTCTGTTTTAAGGAAAAAACATGACTAAAAAGGGTAAAGTAACATACTTAAGGTCATCATTAATATGAGATAGAGGTAGGATTCAAATTCAAGTCTGTTCAAACTCATTCTGCCTAAGATAATGATTGTTTTAGTGTTGTTGGTACAATGTGCATTTTTTTTTTGTTTCATTTCCTCCCTCTGAATCTCCTCTTTCATACATGGTTTCAAAGGTGAAGAGGACTTATACCCCCAGGCTTCATGTGATAATAATGAGACCCAGAATATTCAAACAAATTGACTAAGGCCATATGATATTTCTCAGGAAACAACAGTATTGATTTGAAGGTTTTTCAACTGTAGCATGTTATATTACTGTACAGCCTCTTTATCAATAAAGAGTTTGTGAACATTCTGCTTCATTCCCTTAAATCTCATGCCTTTCAAATTAATTGAAAGTGTACTTACCAGGGTCTTTGGTGGTCACATAAAGGCAGGCACTCAGCTGCTCACCATGAGAATCACACAGTCTGTGGATAGATGCACCTCACTCCTATTTCCCTAAACTTAGCCTTAAAGCTCATCAGAGGTAGAGCTTTTTCAAATTCTACAAAGTGATATGTTAATGTTTTGGTTCTTGCTGTGGTAGAAAAAAGGAAGCTATATTTGGTTACTTTCAGATCCAAGTTATGTATATAATCTAAAGAAGACCTGCAGGTATTGAAAGCAAATACTGTTTACATTATGATTGTGATATATGAAAGAGAAAATTAGAAACTGGAAAAACTATCTTTCCCTTCCTACACTGTCTCCATAGCTAGTGCATCTGGGCTCAAGGCTTCTTACTATTCCCCATAACAAAAATATTTTCAAAATGTTGCAATTTTTTTTTTTTTGAGAAGGACAGCGGGGGTGGGGGGAGAAAGAATCAACTTTATTTAGCTTTTCATGTGGCTTTTGTTGCTCTGACACTTATATATGTGGTGCAGGGGTTCGAACTCACGTCCTCATGCATGCCAGGCAAGTGCTGTAACCACCGAGCCACTGCTCCAGCCCTTCAAAATGTCTCTTGATTCCTTTTTCCTAATGTCACGTCCAGGTTTTATGTACATATCACTTTCAGGGTAAGTTTTAGTTCTTTTATTATCACTTTTATATCCTTCTTCTGGGTAAGAATAATTCTTTGAGTCTGGTACTGGAGGAATGAGAGTCCATTGCTTTCTGTGCAGTTCGTGAGACCTCTAAAGTGTGGGGCCATTAGGAAGGGACAAGAAGAATTGGCTTGAAGTCTATGAGGTTTCCAGGTTGGACCATTGCAATGACATGATTCCCCAAATGGTAAATTAAATGTAAAGAGAGTAGGAGTTGGCAAAATGCTGACCTCAGAAATGTGACTGGGTTCTGGGCCTCCTTGTCAGCCCCAGCATTCATATAAGATTCTGTCACATGATAATTAAAACTTTGGGAATATTTTTCTTTCCTTTGCTGTCTTCCTTTTCTCTTTCTTCCTTCATGAAATAAGCAAAACTTTATCCAGGCTCTACAATATGCAGAGGGAGCATTTTATGAGGAATGCTCAGTATACTTGAATTTAGAAGTCCTGAGTTTATAACCTCTCTGGATTATTCTGTAGAGACACAGCAAGTCACTTGACTTCTCTGAACCATAGTTTCTTGACCAGTAAAATTGAGAGTTATAATTCTGTTTCTACTACTTACAAAGTGTTGGTGGCACTCATAGATGTTGTGTGTTACAATATTTTGCAAAGTGTAAACATATGCACCTACTCTATGGGGGGCATTATTTTAGATGCAGTGGGAATACAGAAAGGAAGAAACCAGCCCATACTTTTAAGATGAGCTCATGGGTAAATGCATCAGAAACTGGAATTAATGATTTAAAACAGCAGTAAGTATATTATATTAATTACATTTTATTTTATTTCATATTCTGCAGGCTTGGGGTTGGGTGATATTTTGCTCTTTGTGACATCAACTGAGTTACACTCAGTTGACATCAATTTAGTTACACTCAAAAAGGCTCAAGAAGGCTTCACTCCCATTCTTGGTATCTTGGTTAAGGTTATTAGAAGATTACATTCATCTGAAACTATCTGCCAGGGTTCCTCCATGCATGGAGGTATGAGGGTGTTGGATCTCTTATGTGACGATTGCTTTCCCCAGCACAAGGACTGTGATAGACCAAGTGGACAATGCATGTCCACTTAGGATGCAGCTTCAGAAGTCAAACATTGTTACATCCACCAAAATTTATAAATTACAAATAAAACCAGTTAAGATTCAAGGAGAGAAGAGGGATCAGGTTCAGTATGTTGATGGAGGAGTGTCAAGAACTTATGACACAAATGATGCCATTGCTACCTTTGGATAGAAGAACCTCCTATCATGATTCTTCTGTCCACATCATCTACCACAACTTTCTCAAATAAAAAGAGAACATTTACTTAAACTGATTATTATAGCTGAAAATAATACTATCAATTTGCAAAAGTAAAGCTTCCACATATTAAAGTAAAGGATTTGCATATCATTATGCCCTCCTTTCTTCCAGAGCACCACAATCTCATTCCATTATAATTTTTGGCTCATAGTCCAAGATCTTATCATTTAAATCAGGTTGAGAGACAGATGAAGGTCTTTGAATACAGATTCTTGGATACAGAATCTGATGATTTTAATCTAAAGAGTCAAATCAGATGACTCTCATGTTCAATATACAAGGTAAACTAGTGAGAAGAGCTGCAATAAGTATCCCCATCCATAAGGGAGAGAGGAATTAGGAGGCACATAATGATCACTAGAACATTCCAGTTTTGATATCCATCTGGGCTCATGTCTTTAGCTCCTTGATTAGGGCCTCTTGCTACTTCCAGAATATTCATTATTGAATCTGATTTCTAAACCATCCTTACTTTTCTAATTCTATCTTATAGTTCATCCTTACCTTTCTATTTGCAGCTGAATAGTTTTCTCAGCTGCTCTCTACCCACAGAGACTAAGGGATCTAAATCTCCTTCATTTTTGCATTCTCTCTGACCCATTTACTTTAACCTGGGTATGCTTCTGCCTTTACAATTCCTTTAAAAACTATGTGAATTCTTGTTAAGTTTATTGATTCCTTACTACATTAGAGGATAGCACACTTATAAATTCTTTTAGAGAGGCTTTTTTAATGGTTTGTGTGAGATGCCCCAAAAGCTCTTGTGTTAATACAGGAATATTCAGAGGCAAAATGAATGGATGGTGAGAGCTATAACCTAATCTGTTCATCCTAGTTTGAATGGACTAACTGGGTGGTAACTGTAGGCAGGTAGGGATGTGCCCTAGACAGATTCACAACCCTTTGGCCACCTTCCCTTTCTCTCTCTGCTTCCTGGATATCATGAAAGGAGTAGAGCTGCTCCACATCCACTTTTGCCACAATGTCCTGCATCGTTGTGGGTCCAGAACAGTGCAGTCAGCCCACCATGAACTAAGCCTCAAAAACCATGAGCCAAATAAACGCTCCCCTCCTCTAAGTTGTTCTTGACAGGTATTTTAATGTGACACAAATCAGACCAAAACATTATTCTTTAGCTGGGGCTTTCTAATAGCCTGGTATGGATTTTTACATATTTTGTTGTCTAACAGAAAGTCTATGATATGCACCTTTAAGATTGTAGGAATCTTTTTGTCTGTCTGAAAGATCTACAAGACACCAAATTAAATATTTATGAGGGCTTAAGAAAGAGTTTTACAATTAGGCCCTTGATTTCCTGAGATAATTTTCTGGGTAGTCTGAAGGATTTGATCTTTGTGTTGAGAACCTGTCTTATTTTTGGAATTTTCTGCAAGAAGAGATTAAGGATGAAAAATCATTGGGATTTTGAATCTAATGAACCCTGGGTTCTATATATTTCCCCTAAATTCTGATTGAAGACAGAATTCCTTCTTTAGTTCATCTGTATGTTATATTTTAGATATGAGGTGTCCCCCTAAAGTTCATGTGTGAGACAATGCAAGAAAGTTTAGAGGTAAAATGATTGGGTTATGAAAGCCTTAACTTAACCAGCGTATTAATCCACTGTTATGGATTAAATATGTGGTAATGGTAGGCAGTAAGATGTGGCTGGAGGAGGTGGTAGCTGGGGGCATGTCCTTGGGGTTTATATTTTGTCCATGGTGAGCAAAGAGTCTCTCTTTACTTCCTGGTACGATGTCCTGAGCTGCTTTCCTCTTCTACACTCTTTTGTCATGACTTTCGGTTTCATCTCAGGTCCACAGCAATAGAGTTAACCGATTATGGACTGAGATCTTTGAAAACATGAGCCCCCAAATAAATTTTTGCTCCTCCAATTATTGTTGTCAGGTTTTTCAATCATAGCAGTGAAAAAGCTTTCTAAAACTCTAGGCACCTATGCATGCGTTGTGATAACCAGCTAAGCAAAACAAAAGAATGCTCAAAACTCCTTTGTAGATTTATGAGTTTATTAGGTAGAATTTCTAGTATCCACATTATTGCAGGTGACAGTTTTCCTTAATTTTTAACCACTATATAACAAAAGCACCTTTTCTTCTAGCTTCCAGTATTTCTCCCTAAACACTTACAGTGAATTTCCTTGAATTTTGTATCTCCCATAGGTCTCTTTAGGGTTCTTCTAGCTTCTACTCCTTCCTCTTCAAAAAAAAAAAAAAAAAAAAAAGAATTCTATGGCCAAAAATGTTAATGGTTTCAAGGGCACAAAGCCTTATCCTAGAGCAAGCATTCCAAGAGATCTGGGCAGAAGCTGCTTAGTCTTCCAATCCAACCTAGCCTCTAAAGCATACAGAATCAGATTCAGAGCAGATTGAAAGGGGGCGGATTCGACTTTACTTCTTGATAGAAGGAGGAGAAATTATATTATAGAAGAGCATGTGAGGTGTGGAATTTGGTCACCACCATCTTTATAAAATATGATCTGCTACAGGAACTGTCAGGGTTTCCAGTTTTCCAAGTACCATTTGTTGAAGTGACTGTCTTTTCTCCAACTTATGTTTTTGGCTCCTTTGAGGAGTATAAGGTAACCCATATTTATGTAGGTTTGCCTCTGTATCTTCTATCCTATTCTATTGGTCTTCATGTCTGTTTTGGTGCCAGCACCATGCTGTTTTTTGTTGCTATAGCTCTGTTGTAATTTGAAATCCAGTTTTGTGGTGTCTTCAGCTTTGCTTTCCTGGCTAAGGATTGCTTTGGCTATTCTTGGTATCTTATTTTTCTAAATGAATTTCACGATTGCCTTTCATATTTCTGTGATGTGTGCCATTGGAATTTTGATGGGCATTTCATTGAATCTGTATAGCTCTTTAGGTAATGTTGTTATTTTGATAATATGAATTCTCCCTATCTAAGAATGTGGGAAGTATTTCCATCTTCTAAAGACTTCTTCAATTTCTTTCTTTATCTCTATCTCTCATCCTGCACCAAACTCAACACAAAGTGGATTAAAGACCTAGGAATTAGATCAGAAACCCTGCAACTACTAGAAGAAAATGTAGGCCTAACTCTCCAACAAGTTGGGTCAGGAACTGACTTCCTGAACAAGACCCCCGAAGTTCAAGAAGTAAAAGGAAAACTCAACAAATGGAATGGCATCAAATTGAAAAGCTTCTTTACATCAAATGAAACAATTAAGAACATGAAGAGAGAACCTACAAAATGGGGAAAAAAATCTTTGCCTCCTGCACTCCTGCACAGACAAAGCATTAATATCCAGTATGTACAAAGAATTTAAAAACCTTAACACCAAGCAAACAAATATCCAGTCAATAAATGGGCAAAAGAATTAAACAGATACTTCTCAAATGAAGAAATACAAATGGTCAACAAATATATGAAAAAACTGCTCAATATCTCTAGCAATTAGAGAAACACAAATTAAAACTATACTGAGATTTCACCTCACTCCAGTTAGAATGACAATAATCAAGAACAAGAACAACAAATGTTGACAGGGATGTGGGAAAAAGGGTACACTTATGCATTGTTGGGGTACCGCAAACTGGTACAGCCATTCTGGAAAACAGTTTGGAGATTCCTCAAAAATTTAAGAATGAGAGCTGGAGCAGTGACTCAGTGGTTATAGCGCTTGCCTGGCATGTGCCAGGATGTAGGTTCAAACCCCATCACCACATACAAAACGAAGGGTCAGAGCAATGAAAG
This sequence comes from Aplodontia rufa, assembly GCA_004027875.1. NCBI lineage: Eukaryota > Metazoa > Chordata > Mammalia > Rodentia > Aplodontiidae > Aplodontia > Aplodontia rufa. The sequence continues at coordinate 9,869 of PVKS010004697.1, forward strand.
CCACATGAAAAACTAAATTAAATTGATTCTCACTTTCTCTTTCACTATCCCTCTTTCTTAGAAAAACAACAACAAAAATAAAAACAAAAAAAAACTAGGAATGGAATCCACCATTTGACCCAGCTATCCAGCTATCACACTCCTTGGTGTATATCCAAACCAGGTCAATTCACAATAGCTAATCTATGGAGCCAAACAAGGTGCCATTCAAATGATGAAAGAATAAAGAAATTGTGACATATACACACAATGGAATATTATTCAGCCATAAGGAAGAATTACATTGTTATTTCTTAGCAAATGGATGAAACTGGAATATATCATGCTAATTGAAATAATCCAGTATCAAAAAATAAAAGATCTAATGTTCTCTCTAATATGTGGAAGCTAACCAAAAAAAAGCAAAAGAATAGAGGAATAGTCAAAAATAGTCAAAAGGGAAGGAAGTTGAGGAAAGAGCAATGAAATAGGGAAAGTTAATGGAAGTAATAAGACTTAATTTGCTCTTGTTAATATATGAACATATCATAGTGAATCTCATCAATCTATATATATATATATATATATATATATATATATATATATATATATATATATATATATATATATATTTATCAATGAGTCACTAAAAAAAGACCAGTAGAGGGAAGAGAAAGAAGGGAGGTGGGGGATATTGGGGACTGAATTAGAATAAGTTATACAGCATGCTTTTATAAGAATGTTAATGTTTATCCTATTATCAAATATTTTTTAAAAGAATAGAGGATGGGAAATTCTGGAATTGAGTTAAAAGAAGGTACACTCCAAGCTTTTATAAGTATGTTATTGTATATACTAGTGTTACATATATAAAAATGTTCTTCATAGGTATAAGAATTATGTCACTGTACTTGGGTCTATAAGAATAAATATATACCCCAGAAAGAGAGACAAAGGATCAGGGGATGGAAGGAGAGAGGTGGGGGAGTGCGGTGGGGGATGCTGGCCAAATTATATTGTTGTATCGTGTGCATCTATGAATATGTGACAACAAACCCCATAACTATATACAACTATCCTGCACCAATAAAAGAAAAAAAAAAAAAGAAACTGTCAGGGGAAATTTGAATGTGATGAGTGCCATGAAGGAGGATAAACTTAATGCCTTGAGGTTGCAGGAGGACCTGTCACTTCTGGTTGGAGTGATAAAAATAGAGTTTCCTCAAGGTATGACATTTAAAGAATTTAAGAAATGACAAATTAAACCTCAAGAGAAGGAAAGTGCTTTGGAAAGAGCAGTTGGAAGGGAGAATATTAGAAATAAGTGAACAATAGAAATAAAGGTTATTGATAAGGAATCAATAAACTATGATCTCCTGGGCTCAATCCAATTTGTCAATTATTTTGAAAGCGACATTTGTTGGAATCTAGATACAGCCATTGATTAGTTGACCAGAGACCATATGGCCCAAGAAGTCCAAAATATTTACTTTCTGATCATTTATGGAAAAGTTTGCTTATACCTGGGCTAGACCTTCAGTATATTTATTTATTAAGCAAATATTTGTTAAGTGCATGCTGTGGGTCAGAAATTATTTCTGATTTTAAGTATATGATGATAAGCAAAACAAACATGCATCACGAAAGAATATTTTCACAATTACAGTATTTGAGAGCCATGAAGAAAGTAATAAGAATATTATAGAAGTATTTAGAATGAGTGACCTGGGAAGGCTTTCTCAAAAGGTTAACTCATCAGGCAAGATCCACCAGATGAGAGAGAGCCAAGCTTGAGATATGAATGGTAGAGATAATTTTTATCCGGAAAGAGAAGAGCGTGCACAAAGTCTCTAAGCATAAAGAACCTCAGTTTGTGAAAGTGAAGGGTGGCCAGTGTTGGTGGGAACTAGTGCGCCCGGTGGAGAGTGTGGCAGGAGATGGGTTTGAAGGGCAGACATGGAACAGATCTTGGTGAGTCTTACAAGCATCGGAATGGATAATCCAAACTTAATAGGAAACTACTTAAGAATTTTTAGGAGCATTAAAGAAAACAATTTTAATTAAAAAGAAAAGAAAAAGACACCTCTAGCTTTTGAGTGGAGGTTAGATAGGAGGTGGCTAAGAGAGGAATTGAGAGACAGTCATCTCAGGTCATAATGGTCCTAGGCAAGAAATAATAATGCCATGATCTAGTGACTATGCTTCTCAAACATTACTGTGCTTATATATCACCTAGGAATCTTGTTGAAACTCAAGCACTGATTCAATACATACCAGAAGGATCCAAGACACACTACCAAAGGTAGACATAAAGACATGTAAGCTTTTTTTTCTGAAGTGTCATTTGGTTCTCCCATTTTTACTAGTACTTTTCTGTAGCTATTCGATTTTTATTTATTTTTATTTCTTTTAGAGAGAGAGAGAATGAATTTTAGTTCTTCATCTGGTTTTTGTTGCTCCAACTGTTAGTTGTGAATGTGGTTCTGGGGTTCTAACCTGGGTCCTCACGTATACCAGGCAAGCGCCATAACTGCTGAGTCAGTACTCCAGCCCTCCTGGCTAGTCTTTAAGTAAGTCTTCAATACAAAACCAGGCAAAAAGCAAAATCCAGCCCCCAAACTTTCAACCATTGCAAATCAGCACTGACTGAGTGAAAAAGCCTTTTGCAGAGCTTCGTGTATGGTGCACTACCTGGGTTTTTAAAAAGCTAGAGTTGAAAAAAATATGAAATCCTATCTAGTTAATGAGGAAGGGCCCAGGGGTGATCAATTTTATTAATTTTTCTAGTAAGATTTTATTGAGTGTATCAAAATGAAGAAGAGAAAGTTCCTGTCTTAGAAGAGAATAGGTAGACATGAAACTTTAATATTATGAAAAATTTCCACAGAACTATGGTTAGAATATAGACTTGCCAGAGAGACAGTTACTGTTCAAGATGCAAAGAATGATATTGAAAATTATTTTTAAACAATAAGAGAACAAAGGAAGAAGAGGGTGACCCACGAAGAAGAGATGACCAAGAATGTATAGATAGTATATATAATAGGAGACACCTGTCACATTTTTTCAATGTAGGAACTTGTAGAACTGGCTGGCAGAATGTGACTTGTCAGAATTGAGACTGATGAATAGTATGGATAGAGCCATTAATTCTAGTGGATTCAAACCAACAGAATTTCGCAAGCTATTGGTATGGGCATGAGCATAGTAGAAACCTAAGATGGGGGGAAAACGTTGGTATGGGCATGAGCATAGTAGAAACCTAAGATGGGGGGAAAAAAAAGTTGGTATGGGCATGAGCATAGTAGAAACCTAAGATGGGGGAAAAAAAAGTTGGTAATAATAACTCATATCTGATAGAAGCTACAGAGGAGGATACTTGAGCCCAGGAAAAGAAATTGGGCAGTTAAATAACTTACCAGGAGTTGCTCTAGCTCATGAATGAAAGAAACAATTTCAACCTGACTTGTCTCATCTCAAGACACTGTCATTTCTAGAAATGTCAGTTGATTTAGAGAGACAAAACCAATACTACACTTAAAACAATTAGAGGGAGATACAAAACCAACATTAGTCATAAGCCAGACTGCAGTACCATTTCAAAATGAAAATTGCTTTATTGTTTTTCTTCTGATTATAAAAGAAATGCTTCCTCTCTGTAAAACAATTCAAACATTACAAGTTTATGTTGTACAAGGAATGAACGTTCCCTGTAATCTCAATGTTCTACCCCATTCCAGAAACGGCCACTCTTGGCTACCTTTGTGTTTTAGGTGTATATGTGCACCATCTCACAAAAAGAAAGAAACATTAAAATAAGTTGGAGCAGGGGTGGAGAGGCGGTATATTTCCCAGCCATTTGACATCATCCAGCTTCACGTAATTAAAGCACTGTTACTTGAGTGTACTAATATTGGTTATATTGTCATTTTAGGAATCTTTTCCCTCCTCATCCATGCCCAATATCCCTAGTCAACCAGGTCACATGGCAGATTGGTGCCACTCCCTAGCACATGGTTCCATTATTTTTTAAAAAAATCATCTCACACACACACACACACACACACACACACACACACGGTGAGAGAGAGAGAGCAGGTCTAATTAGATTTATTCATATACATCCATTTTTTATGTGCAGTGTTTGATCAAGTTTGAAGCATGTATACAGTAGTATAATCACCAGAACATGAAAAGTATGAAACACTTCCATTACCCCCAAGAACTCCTGTTTCCTCTTTGCATTCAATATCTTCCTCTCATTCCCAGTCTCAGTCAACCACTAATTTGTTTTCATTACCTGTAATGCTGCCATTGTGAGAAGGTCATATAAATTGAATTATGAGGTATGGGGTCTTTGTGTCTGGCCTTATTCACTTAGTGTAATGCTTCTGAGCTTCACCCATGTATTACTGAAAGTGTTCTGTTATATAAATATACCATACTGTGTTTATTCATTCACCAGCTGATCAACATTTGGAGAGTTTCTATTTTTGGCTATTGTGAATAAAGCTTCTATGAATATTTCCATACAGACCTTTATATGAATATTTTTCATATTTCCTTTACATAATGCCTAGAAGTAGATTAGCTGGGTTGTACGGTGAGGGCATGTTTAACTTTATAAAAATTGTCCAACTGTCTTCTAGAGTCACATTTTGCATTCCAGATCCTCAGTGACACTTGGTAATATCCATCTTAAATTTCAGCCATTCAGGGCTGGATTGGTGGCTCCACGGTTACGGTGCTTGCCTGGCATATACAAGGATGTGGGTTCCAACCCCAACACCACACATACACAACAGTGTCAGAGCAACAGAAGCCACATGAAAAACTAAATGAAATTGATTCTCTCTTTCTCTCTCTCTCTCTTCCTATCTCTCACTGTCCCTCTCTCTTTTTTAAAAAAATTCAACCGTTCTAGTGAGGTCTAGTGATATCTCCTTGTGATCTTACTTTGTAGTCTTCTGATGATGCAGGATGTTGAATGTATACATTTTTGTGTGCATATTGGTTATTCATGTGTTTTCTTTGGAAAAAGAACCCCTTTTTCTATTTCTTAAAATTGGGTTGTAAGCTTTCTTTACACATACCTGGTGTAAGTCCTATATTGGGTATATGTATGTTTGATATTGTCCCGTGACTTTTGAGAATCATATTGCTTTTCTTTCTGCCACTGCACTCAGTGGAAGCTTCGTAGAAAAGAGCTTATGGGTGTGTGTGACCTCCTTGGAGTCTGGAGCTGCTCCTGGAATCCATGCTGTTGTGCTGACTTACAGTTTGCCTTTAAGAATTTGTTGAAATTTCAGATCAATTTTCTTCATGTTCACTTTGTCATGTGTTTTGTCTCATGCTCAGCGAAAGTTGGAGCATTGTGTGTGTGTGTGTGTGTGTGTGTGTGTGTTTGTTTGTGTGTGTGTCTCCTGTCTGTCCTTGGAGAGCAGCAAGTAGTCTTGTGTTTGCACGTCTCTCATAGGCTAATTTTTTTTAAAAATTGTTTTGCTGATTATCTGGCATTTTGGTTTTTGCAATGGGAGCAAAATCATCCTGCTACCTTCCATATCTTAAGTAGAAGTGAAACTATTGCTGTCCTCACTCTTAATTTGATAGGAAGACACCATTATTGATACTGTTGGAACCAGTTAGTCCTTCTAGTGAATATTTGGTGCCCTGGACTTTCAGATGGCAGAGGCTAACTCTTGGGCATGTCAGTTATCTATGCCATAAAGGAAACATTGCTAGAGCCAATGGCATCTCTGCTTTTTTTTTTTTTTTTAATCTGCTCCAACACCATTGGGCAAGTGTTGTTCTCTCATTCTTGCTAAAAGTTTTTCATGGAGCCCCCATACGTGATCACTCTCCTGCCTATTTCTTTCTTCTCTCAGTTTCTTGCAATTCTGCCCTCTGACCATTTAACACAAGTTTTGCTGGTGCTTGTTTTAAGATAGTACAGGTTTCACCAAATGCTCAGTTCTCTGTCTCAGAATGAGTCACATTCTCCTAAATCACATGTCTTGGAGCTTCAGGGATTGCCTTGGTCCCTTTCTCAGTAGGTTTATTAACTTGAAACTAACTGCCAACTCCTGTGATTTATATCTTCCAGTATCCAGACTGGCCCTGGTATGCTGGAATTCTCAAAATGAACTCTCAAAATTAGACCTAACTTTAGGAACCCTGGCTACAAATATTAGTAGACTATCATCAGATGCATGTATTCTGCTTCTGAGACCCTGTTTATGTCTAAATATGTTGCCTCTGCATTTGGTTAAATTTAATATTTACAATTAGTGATAGAATGCCTACTTTGCGTGCAGGAGACCTTCAATTTGAACCCAGCTAATATGTGCATGCAAACATACACACACAAATTGCGATTAATTGTCTTAAATCTGTGCTGGTTTAATGTCCAGTTCATGCTGACTCAAGATAACGGATTCCTCTTCACTCTGCTTCCATCCAAGGCTGTGATCCTTTGAAACATACACTGAGTCCATTTGTTTTCCAGTAAAAATGGGCAAAGGAGCAAAATGTAATAGATAATGTATTTTTCTAGAGAAGGCCTTGTACGGATGTAATGATAAACCCATTGTAGCTACCATTACTGAAGCCTGCATCCCAACTGAGGCCATCTGCACTCAACTGATGTTCATATGGGACTCAGCTATGGCTATGACATCTGACAGACATGGTCATAAAAGCCTCCTACTTTTAGTGCTCCTACTTTTAGTGAGACAAACTTACTGCCAAAGTATTCCTCAATCAGCTGAAAAAGTGTGAAAATACATTGTGATGTAGTGTCTCGTTGACTTATTGATCATTAAATAAGAGATTTGAAATTAAGCAAATCATCTCCCCACCCCCCATTTTTCCTCCCCCTCCCTGCTCTCTCCCTCCTCTCCTTCTTTCCCTCTCCTCTCCAGGAATTTGCAAGCCTCTGTATGAAACTGGTCCCATTCTGTCTCTGGACTGTAAAGCAGTTGGATTGCTTCCCCGCTTCATTTTCCCTCCCCATGGAAAGAGAATGACACTGTAATATACCTCTGTAACTAAGTTACAGATCACAAAGCCTAACCTTCCAAAGGCAGCCTGTCCCATTTAGGGTTAATAGCCCTGCATTTATTCCCAGATCGACACATCTTGCAACTCAGAAGCACTAACACGAAGAGGACCTGATTGACTCAGGAAATATATTTTCCTGAGACCAGTGGTTTATAAAATTTGTTCTCTGATTGGTGGGTCTCTTGAACAGTTGTTTGTCATAATCAGATTTTGAAGCTATCTATCTCCTTCCAAGTGATGATTGTACTGTGACCTCTGGCTCTAAGCATGCTTCTGGTCTGGGCAGAGCAGATCTCAGCAATGAATGAAAACCAGAGCTGTCTTATCAAATAGTGGCAGTACTCGTTTTGTTTAACAGTGCTGGAAATTGGTTTTTCAGGCACTGATCTTGACAGGTCAGCTGTCAAAAGTGGGTGTCTGTGGCCATAAATTCATCGATCCCATAAACAAAACTCTGTCTGCAAAATACAAGGGAAGTCAGAGTAGAAGCACTTATGTACAAATGAAATGGTCTGGAGCTGCATGACTGTCAGGACTTCTTTGAGTAAAAGGTTTTTCTGGCTTCCCATTTATCAAGCCTATTAGCCTCATTGGGCTTTACTGACTGAAACATTTTCCACAGGATCCTGAGCGAGAAGCACCCGGCACCCTAGGGCCTTGATATTGTTGGGCTGCATGGTTGAGAATACAGCTAGAGGTTTATTTTATTTCTTTAAATTCCATGGGAATTCTTTCATTTGAAGTATGCTTTTCTCTGTCCTGGTCTTATATTTTGGGTGTTCAGAGGGATGGCCTCTTCCAGAAAAGGTCAAGGCTTAGCATGCTGGTCTGAAGATTTGGGTAAGAACATGTGGCTTTGTGGAAAGAGGGAGAGTTGCTCAGCCCCAGGGTGCTCAGCTGCAGCCTGATGTGAGGGAATAATAAACTTTCCTGCCTAACATGAAGAATCCCAAATCCTGGAACATGGTTGCACTTTGATGTGTTCGAAAGGCAGAATTTGAGTTTCACTTTGAAGTGTTTCTTCTTTCTTTGTTAGGGTACAGAATGCCTAAAGGCCAGGGAGACAGAAGTTGGCATTAAAAGAAAAGAAACAAAAAAAAAAAATACCCTTTAAGTCCTAAGCACTTTCAGACCAAAAGATAAGGACGATAACAGTCTTGGAGGAGGGTTTTTTGTTCCCCCTCTAATGAATTTCCACTTTGATTTAAATGGTATTATATCATTACAGTTATGTGAATATTAACTAAGATGTTTTGATATCATCCCTCTTTCTTAGTCTAGAAATATCGCTTGTTTTCATGAATCTGGGCCTCAACTGTAGCTTGCTTCCCTGTCTCCCAACCCAACAGGTTTCTGCAACCCTACCCCAGCTTGTAGAGATCTTAGAGTATGAGACAGTGGTCAAACTAGCAATATGCCCCTTACAGAAGATGAGAGTCCCCGATCTGCAGCTCCTTGGAGCAAGGGCACAGAATTACTCCTGGTTCTGACTCTCTGATGGGGCCTGACTCACAGACAATTTGTATGATTGCTCCCTTGACATTCAGTCCTCAGTCATAAAAATGCATGTCATTGGATTTTGCTTAATCACCTGTGCTAGTTATTTTTATCAAAAGCTCATTTTCTTTGCTATTAAAATAGTGAAAAACCTTAAAAGCAAGAGAGAGCATAAAGAAGGTAATAGTGATTATTTATAACTCTTCCACCTATACGTAATACATGTATTTGTGTATCACATTTTAATGTATCTTCCTCATTTTACATGATGCTTTTTTTAAAAAAAAAATAAGCATAATTAGGGTCATATTGTATGCAGAGTATTATAGCTTAATTTTTTTGCTCTTTTATTAGTTTTATAACCTGATTCTTTACTGCATGATTTTTAATTAAGCTCTTATAATAGATTATTTCAAAATTATTTTCTCCTTTGACCAGCCCCTCAACTTAATAGTCAGCAAAGATATTTGTATTCCATTTTATGGATAAGAAAATGGAATCCGAGGGAAGTTTAGTGTATTAACCAAATATTTCTTCACTACCTTCTGTTTCAAACTCTGTGGTGTCAAATGGGCTATGGTGAGAACAACCAGAACAAAGGTCCACCCACTAATTCCACACACTCAGCTTCTCATCTTTTTGCCCAAATGTAAACCAGCCATAAAATTTGATCTTGGAGATGAGAACATGGTGTCCACAGCAAGGTTGAGATGGAAATTACCAAGAGCTTGAAACACTGGGCAGCTCAGGATCATACAGAACAAGGCAAGAAACCCAAATCTGACAGCTGCCTCAGAGACTTCGACCCAGAATAGAAGCCTTTGGAGATCTTTTCTGTTGCAGTTTTGCATAAATCATGGATATTGGGCTAATAATCATTAGTTGTGATGAATATTTCACTAATGTATGATATATTAGCATCAGTATCAGGGGAAACTGCCTGTGGGGTATATGTGTATAAGATATGATAGTATCTTAACAACAGGGGAAACTGGTGTGTGGTTTAAGGACATTCTCTGTGTAACCTCTACAACTTTTCTGTAAATCTAAAACTATTCTAAAGTGAAAGTTTATGTTTTAAAATGAGTAAGAATGTACCAGACCCAGAAGAGAAATGGTTCTATAGGGAGAAGAAACCAGAAAGAAGATCAGAAGGAAACACGATTTGCATGAGAAAGGACAGGATTTACTGTGGCCAGTAAGCTGCAGCGGGGCTGAGAGCCCTAGTGGGCTCTGGATTAGCAAAGTCTTTCTTTTAGGTCAAGCTTACAAATACTAGGATTTATTCTGTAGGAAATGATAATTAGAACAATTTAATTATCATTATTTATGTTTGAGCTTCTTTTTTTTTTGTAAAGGTACCAGCACATTGGAGAATGGGCCAGATGAAAGATAGGTTGGTAATAATGAGATGAGGTTGGGAGATTGTTGCAATTGTCCAGGACAAAGGTGGCACTGCCTGGAGCCAGGCCATGGCTAGAAGCAGAGAGTGGTGGGAGAGGCACTGAGAGGTAGTGCCATGCTTAGAGTTGAGCCAAAATCCCAGCAGCACAGGGCTTCATCCCAACTGCTCCTTGCCTCCATTCTCTATTCTCCTGCCTGACACAATCCCAGTAGAAATTACAGGTATAGCCTGGTTGACAAGGCCAAGCAGTGCTCCATTCCAGGTACTTATTCAAGCCAGGGTCACAGAGTCAAGATGCCCTTTACCATACTGGGAGATTTGGCAGAAGATGTAGGAATACATCTCAGTATAGAATAGAAAATCTAGCATCTGGAACTGTCACATCATCATTAGGATGAGATATCCTGCTGCTTTCAAAACTGTGAGTCATTCAGATGGTCAAGAGGACCTTAACAACTCCACCTCCACCCAGGAGGAATAAAGACATCACATCAGGGTAAAGCAGCTCCGGTGCCCAGACTAAGCAGTTATGGAAATGCAGAAGTGGCAGCCAGAATATACCCCCATCCTGTTTCTGCATCCATGTGGCAGCATCCAAAGAACACAGAAAATCAATCCTTGTACTCTGTTTTCTGAATTTTTCCTTTCTTTGGTAATAGGGATTGACTCTAGGTGTACTTTGCCACTGAGCTACATCCTCATCCCTTATCCTTTTAAAAATATTTTTCAATCTTTAAAATTTATTTTGAGACAGCATTTTGCTAAGTTGCTGAGGCTGTCCTCAAACTTGTGAACATTCTGCCTCTGCCTCCTGAGCAGCTGGGATTGTTGGTATGAGCTACCGCGTCTATTTACCTCTTCTATTTTTTTTTGTTTTGTTTTAAACCAGCACTTTAATCTAGCTTCAGAAATCAACTCTGTGTCCTAGTGCTATTTCTTGAGACCTAATGAAGAATCAACCATAAAATTTCTTAATATTCCAGTGTCCAGGATATGGTACCATTGATATCTTTGATGACTTTTATTATAATTCTGGGAAGATCTTGCTACTTACTTCAGTGCCTCTCAAATTAATTAGTGGTGGTCAGGTACTTTCAGAGCATGTGGTCATGCTTTTAACTAAATCATTCATTCATCACTGCCAGACATCCTATTATTTAGGATAGAGTGGGTCTTAGTGCGTATTGTGTCTAAACAGACAACAGGATATTGAATGTTTCTTTTAAACTGACTCCAGAACTCCATATCTCATTCAAATGGTTTTGCTTGAAGCCTCAGAATTGTATTGTTTTTCCAGATGGAACGGTTCTTCAGTTTCTGGAGCTGTGATCTCTTAGAGCTCAGTTCTCAGCTCCTAGCACATGTGTCCGGACTGTGGGAAATTCTGGAACAGTAGAAGTCTTTAGTGGAGCTGTGGTGTCTACTCTAGGGCCCTAGAAACAGAACTCCCACAAACAGGTACATCTTCTGCTCTGGTTAACCAGGGGCTTATGGATCATCCCTGATGAAGAGTAGGCATTGCCAAAGGCATTCTGATACATTAAGGGACCCCTTGCTACATAAATGGTGGTCCATGGATCAGCAACAGCAGCAGCATCACCTGGGAGCTTGTTAGACATGAACAATCTCAGTCTCCAGGATCAGAAAGTGCATGCAAAATCCCTGGGCGATTTGTGTGCACATCATAGTTTGAGAATTACTGCTTTAATCCACAGCAGTGGCTCAAAATCTTGGCTGTGTGTTAAAATCACCTGGGGAATTAAAATATCCATACCTAGTCTGCTACAAACCAATTAAATCAGAATCACTGGAGGTGGAGTTCAGCTTTCAGTATGTGTAAAAAGCTGCCTGAGAGATCTTAATATGCAGCCAAGCCAGAGGCCCAGCAACCTAGAAGAAGCATATCAGGATCACTCAGGAAGCATTAATGGTCCCCATACCCAGGCCCTGAGATTCTGATTTAGTTGACTTGAGATGGGGCTATATTTTTTAAATCTCTCCAATTAATAATTGAGAATCATTGACCAGATAAAAATTTGATCATTGTTGCCTAGGCCCTGCAGGGACACAGGGAAAGGAAGTGATTCCAAGAACACTTGTGTCTCCTCTGCTGTTCCTGATGCAGAACAGAATCTTCTCCATCAGGTTAGGGTGCCAACCTGATATACATCAGGTTATTGAATACAATGTGTAGCCTCTGAGGAGGTTAGGGCAGTCTACCTGCATAGCATGGAAAGTTATGGTATTTGCACTACAGCAAACACAGGCAGGAGGTTCTCGATCTTGCTTGCAGTAGGTATCAGAGTACAAGCCAAGCTATTCTCTTGGATCATTGTTATTTATATAATGCTCAGTCTCATCCTGCCCATGTTGGTGACAATGAATGAAACTCAGAGTCCTGTGGCTTTGTAGGAGGCAGTGACATGGCCTCTATGAATTGACAGAATGAACTGGGACATGCCATTTGTTCTAGAGACAAGCTCTGTTACATCTCAATGGATGATTTTGAGATGGCTCTGGGTCTCTAGGAAGCCCAGAGGACTGCTGACTTTTTACCTGCCTGATTCATGGTCCCAGTTTAGGAAGAGCTCCTAAGGTGCCTGTTCCATCCTTCACATTCCTCTTTTCCCTTCACAGCTGGCGACGTGGGACTCAGAGAAGGGCCTGAATGGTAGCCTGCAGGAAAGGCCCATGGGCAGCCGCCTCCAAGGACTGACTCTCAAAGTGGTGACTGTCTTGGTAGGATCACGGGGAAGTTCTGGGAGCTTGCTGTCCAGGCTTCTGAGTCTGTGGCTGCTCTCTGTCTAATGTGGGGTTTGGGGAAAATGGGATCCTGAGGAATGGTTTGAGCTTTCATAAGTTCTTTCATTCAAATAATTGTGTAAGTAATGAAAGCTCTGAGAATAACAGGATATTCTCTCCTGGGGCTTCTGAGCTCCCTGTGGGAGTTCCCTCAGCTGCTCTGGAGAAAGACCACTCACTCCAATCTGCTGCTGGGCTCTGGAGGACTCCTGGCTGCTCCACTTGTCCTCAAATATCAGCTGATCTTTATTTACTGCTGCTCCTCAGGAGAGCTGGGCTGGTAGCCAGGGAAGCCAGAATATGCTAGGAGGAGGACATTCGTCTAGCATCCAATGCCCCCATGGGCCCGCATGATTTATAATCAAGATAGTTCATTACTTGCAATATTTTTCTTGCATAGCTGTTTTGGACTCAGAGATTTTACATTTGTCAGAGACCTTAGAATCATCTTCCTTTCAACTTCTTTTTTTTTACTTTTTTTTTTTAAACTGTGGAGATGCTTTAAACTTACTCATTTTTAACTGGGCCATATTGGTCCACATGTTCCCCTCTGTCCCAGCAGGCACAGAAACCTCTGGCCGTAGCATTTTTGCATTCCCCGTATGCACACCACAAATAAACCTTATATTCTGTTTTTCCTACAAAGCTAATTTAATGAGATATATTCTCTGGGATTCTTTGCCAAAAGCCCCTTCTGGTTCAGTTTCATACAAGACAGAGAAGGGTGGGGATGGCTGAAGTGCTTTCCAGATGCCCTCCTGACCCGCAAAACATAGCACAAAATATGCGGGTGTGAACACAGCATGGCCCTGGACTCAGGATAGGGGGTTTTTAATCCTCTCCTGTTGTTGGACTCATGTGGCATTGGCCTGTTCATCAGCATCCATTTTCTGGTACAATCTGATAGATATAATGCTATCATCTCTCAATCTAATGTCACAGAGTTTTATTGAAATGTCTTATCCTGGATGAGAAGTGTCACATTTCTTGTGTGGCTCCCACAGAATTATGGTATTTCCTAATGACAGAGACCTGGTTCAGCATGAATTCTACAAATGAAGGAGCTGGGGATTTAGACAGAGTCTGGGATGACATTCACATGACAATTAAATTTCCATTACTCTATGTTGACCTCCTGATTGGAGTGGTTGACCTGTGCACTGTGCCTTGATTGCCCATAAACTTTTAGAAAAGGGAAGAAGAGTACAGCTTTCAGGTAGAATTTCAGTAAATACTAACTTTTGATGATGATGGTGATGATTAGTAGTAGAGATTGAACACAAGGCCTTGTACATGCTAACCATGTACTCTACTATTGAGCTACTGTCCTAGCCACAATACTAATATTCTAAAGTTATGATTGGTGTCTCCAACAATACCCTTGACATATATGTTGATGAACCTGTTATTTGATTGAAGAGTATTCATTCTATTGTTCTCAGGAAGAGCCTTTCGTGATGGTGGCTGAGAACATCCTTGGACAGCCAAAGCGCTACAAAGGGTTCTCCATAGATGTCCTGGATGCACTAGCCAAGGCTCTGGGCTTCAAATATGAAATTTACCAGGCTCCTGACGGCAGGTACGGTCACCAGCTCCATAACACCTCCTGGAATGGAATGATCGGGGAGCTCATCAGCAAGGTAGGTCCACAATGCAGGTCCTTGAAGAGCGGCACTCAAGTGTCCCTTGGGAAATATCAGAACCTGGCCCATGATACAGTTGGACCTTTGGGACCAGCTAAACAGATCTCAGTTGCCATTCTTCACACACTGAAGCCTTGTTTTCCTCTCCAACTTCCCTGTAATACCCATTTCTGCCTTTTTTTAAAAATCTCTTTCATTGGCACTTAATGTTCCTTCCCTGCCTATTGCTCTCATTCCTTTGAAGGCTTTCCACTGTAATATACCTGCTCTATAACACACCCTTCAAGAAACCCGCCCTTACATTTGAGCAGAAACAGAAATGTAGTTTCTCCCTGGGGTGCTGGTGAGTGTTTATTCTCCTATTACTCCTAGGCTATAGTAGGGTACGTACACATGGGTACGTAAGTGTACATGAGAGAGTGAATGTGTGTGTGCATCAGCATTGCCTTGTGTTGGTGGTATGGCATTCCTCAGTGCCTTGTACTCATTTCAAATCATCACTCCTCCTTTCCTGTAGAATGTTCTCTCATTGAGACTCAAGACATGAAGCCCATGCAAAACATTTGCATTGTTGTCCCAATAATCTCATGGCGGGTGGGTCATTTCTCCACAGTCATGTACAGTTGCAGTAACTGACTTGAGCCCTCCCTTTCCAATATTATTGCTGCCACCAACATTGAAAATTTTTGACACTGCTGTGGACAAACCTGGACTTCCAGGTCTTTGACCGCCTTCCATCCCATGATTTATGCTTCCCTCCAGCACTCACTCCCATGCATCTTGTTAGCATCTTACAGGACACCTGCTCTCTCCTACCCCAGGGTCACAGCTCATTGTCCTTCTAACTGGAGGATTTACTCCTAAAACACAGGATCTTTGCTTTCTAAACTTATGAAGGCAGACACTCAGCCCATAATCTCTCCAATTTCTCTTAATCTTATTTTGAAAACAATTTTATTGACTCCTAAAACACAGGATCTTTGCTTTCTAAACTTATGAAGGCAGACACTCAGCCCATAATCTCTCCAATTTCTCTTAATCTTATTTTGAAAACAATTTTATTGTGACAGAATTTAGATACTTTAAAATTCGCTCATTTTAAATGTACAATTCAGTGATGTTTATTAAATGTATTGAGTTGTGCAACTGCCACCATAATCTAGTTTTAGAGAACTCCCAGTATCCCATTGCAATCTTTCATACCTATTTACAGTTAATGCCATTCCCTCTCCAGCCTTTATAACCCTGACTGTCCTTGCTATCTCTATTCTATAGAGTTGCCATTATGAACATTTCCTAAAAACAGAGGCACATCATGCATGGTCATTTGTGTTTGGTTCTTTCCACTTGGCCTAATTATTTGAGGTGCATGCTGACCTGAGATTTCTGTTTCTTTCTTATATTATTACAGTCTCCCACATGTGTCCTCCATGGCTGGTCATATAAGCCCCTTTGTTCTCCTTCCCTTGTGATTTCCTGTGGTCTTGATTTATTGCTGCACCCAAGCTCTAAATTGACTTTATTTTCTATCCTCTTGACTTGGTTCAAACTTCTGTATGAAATTGAAGAAGGATATCACAAATCTTCTCAGCCCTAAAATATGGCCCAAACTCTCCTAATCAAAGAGAGATCCCTGTATATTGGGTTTCTGGGAAGAGATGCAAGAACCAGACATTCTCTGACATAGTCATCTCCCATGCTTTTTCCCCCTCTATATTGTTGTTGGATTTCAGTGTAGTATGTCAGTGTATCTTGCTCCTCCAGCCCATTTATTAAACCTTATAAAAATTCTCCTATCCATTTCCCTGATTTGAGCATGTATGTTGAGCAACTGACCATAACTGGTCATTCTGCCTCTGACTTAGAGGCCCAAAAGTCAAGGTTTGGATGATGACTGATGATGTGCCTTTCAGGACTTGTGCAGTCAAAGTGGGACCCTTGGCCCCCTTGTCACCTGCCATTCATTCATCTTAGGCATGGGGCTCTTAAATTCCATCAAACTGGGAAGCTTCATCATTAGTCTAGTTCCATCTTAATGCAGAATTGTCTGTTTTGAAAATGAAGCCGATTTTGGAAAGCAAAAGTCTTGGAAAGTAATTTTCAGGCTACACTATGACATGCCCAGAGAGACCCTTAATCATTTGATTTTACTTTAGTAAGAATCAGCCCATATGTCTGCAGGCCTTGAGTTAAGGGTGGCGGGGGATGCACACGAGTACTTGACACCTCTGTTCTTGGGGGATTTTACCCTCTGTCATAGAGTTTGAATATAAAACAATTGTGGACTGATAAGTTAGTGATATTCAGCATATATGGTACAACTCACCATAAAACTTCTGAAGCAATTTAGAAAAGAGAGACATCAGTGTGGAATAATGGGGTATGGAGATGTTTGATGGGGAAATGGAGTATTCCTATGGCCTATAGGAAGGATGCAGATAAGTCTCAAAGAAGATAGAACGGTCTTCTGGGTGGGAGGTGGAAAGAGACACAAGTAAAGGAAAAGAGACCGAGTTTGCTAAGGGAAGTAATCAGAAAGTGAAAAAAAATTACAACTCATAAAAGAACGAAGTGCTTTACTTGACTTTGTTCTTCAGAGAAACTTTCCTGAAGGTGGTTTGTGGGTTTTTTTTTTTTTGTTCTTGTTTGTTTTGTTTGTTTAGGGAGAGACATTTTTAAGGTGAAGGAGGTAACAGACAATGCAGTGTTGGAATTTCTTTCCAATCTCCTAAGTCCCAGGTATCAACTTTCAAATTCATTGCTTCTGAACGGAATTTCTCAGAGGACAGAGGGTGGACCTTGATGTAGGATGGAACCCAGCAGTGAGCTCAGGATTGCCCTCCGATGAGCTGTTTTGCCTTTCAGAGAGCAGACTTGGCCATCTCTGCCATCACCATCACACCTGAGAGGGAGAGTGTTGTGGACTTCAGCAAGCGGTACATGGATTACTCAGTGGGGATTCTGATTAAGAAGCCTGAGGAGAAAATCAGCATCTTCTCCCTCTTTGCTCCATTTGATTTTGCGGTGTGGGCCTGCATTGCGGCAGCCATCCCTGTGGTTGGTGTGCTGATATTTGTGTTGAACCGGATACAGGCCGTGAGGGCTCAGAGCTCGACCCAGCCTCGACCTTCTGCTTCTGCCACCCTTCACAGTGCCATCTGGATCGTCTATGGAGCCTTTGTCCAGCAAGGTATCTTCTCGACTTCCTGATATTTGAATAGCCCCAGAGGCCTGGAAGAATTTATGTACTGGCCAAGTGTTCAGACACATTTCACTGGTCATTTTAAATGCAATCTTACTTAATCTCTAGAACAGTGATAATACCTTGCTGCACCCAGTTTCTCTGAGTGATATCAGATATGAATTAAATGAAAATGACAAGAAGGAACTCAACTTCAAATCCTGATTCTCCACTTTAGATAAAATTAACTTTGAAGTTCTGCTATGCACTTTTTCCCCCTCCCACATTAGATTGATTGGTATGCACATGAGGTTGTCAAATGAAACTCTGAAGCTTGCTTAAATTTGAAGCATTAATGGGAATAAAAATCACAGTTGTGTTGCAATCATCTAAGCAGTACTCCAGCCATTCTTGAGATGCAAAGTCTCCGATCTTTGAGAGGTCTGGATAGCACTTCTATGCAGTGGTGAGTTACAGGATTGTGCAATTTCAACTAGAAATGACAAATTGCAAAGTTCTTGATGTAAGTCGCCCTGTTTGCGCCATGGCAAAAGCTTTGCAAGGTTATATAAGGAGAATAGGCAGGGAGAAGCTTTCTTCTGCTACCACCTAAGGGACCAAAGAGAAATAATTGGCCTCAAAGAGGCAGCTTCTTACTGAAAGTTACATGCAATGATTTCTGAGAATCCTGGAAAAAATCATCTAGTGAGGGCTGAATATTAATAAAAGTGATATGGAATATTTTATTTCTCTGGTTTAAAAGAAACCGGGGAACCCTCCGGGTTGGAAGTAATTCTATATTTACAAAATTGCTAAAGTCTACTCTATGTGAATTTGAAATTGTAAAAGGATTTCACATCAGGTTTCAGCCCTGGGAGTTCTTACCACTGTGAGACAGAATCTTCTAACTTGAAGATTTTGATGTTCAGAATTCTATCCTTGGTGTTTTGACAAACTTCCCATCACTAGAGGCCAATCCTAACTTTTCTGTCTTTTGGGGTCCTCTGACCATTTCTAAGATTGGTGGTTTGAGGATCCTTTCCTAAAAGGAAATGCCCAGCTAGCAGTCACTCCCCTAATCCCCAGAGCATCAATAGTACCAGTCTGTGTCCCTGGCCACAGGGGGGAGCATCTCCCTGGATATGAGAGTCAACATGGAAGCATTGGCCAATCTGCTCTGCCTGCCTCCTGCAGGTGGGGAATCTTCTGTGAACTCCATGGCCATGCGCATCGTGATGGGCAGCTGGTGGCTCTTCACCCTCATTGTGTGCTCCTCCTACACAGCCAATCTTGCTGCCTTTCTCACAGTATCCAGGATGGACAACCCCATAAGGTAAGTCTGTTCCCCCTTCACAGTCTGGGAGCATCAGCTCTGAAATGCTTTAAAAATGTTGTAACATTGTTGAGGATAGCCTTGTATCCTGGAAAGAACCTGAAGGCAGAGATAGACCAAGATCCCAGACCTGCAATTGGATGATGGAATATTTAGTGCATGAGAAGAGCTTCATTCTTGTTGTACTTTATTTCATGCACAATTACATAAACATATAAAACCATGAAATAATATTGGTCTGAACATTTAGTCACTGCTTATAAAACTAATAAATCAAAATATTAAAATCAAATTTCCTCATATATTTAAACATTGATTGAAAACTCATTGAATTAAAATTTGCATCAACATTTAGTTAAAATTAATTAAAATCACAAGTCTAATATATTTTTCAAATTTTCAAATATCTTAAATTAGAAAACTTACTTTTACTTATATTCATGAAATTATTCAGATTAAATTTTTCCTTCATTTTCACAACATATTTAAATTATGGCATTAAAGAATGAATTCAGTATACTGAAATAACTCTTAGAAATGCTTTTATTATATGATCAGATTCCCAAATATACAGTGTTAATTACAAAAGAAGTTGGACAAAGTGAATGTGCATTGGATATGTGGTTGACAAAATGGCTCTAGGAAAGAATCTATTCTCCACATCACTGGGTTCATTATTGGCTTCAATATTGCTGCACAATTGAGCCCTGGTTATGGTTTTTAGAGTCCCCTCCTTGGATCCACCAAGCTTGCTGTTATCACATTGGTTCTTTGACGCACAGCTTTATCAAGTCATCCACACTCAACTGGTTTCCATGGCTTCCAACTGCCTATTTAAAAGAGTTCAAATTCCTTGATTAGAATTCAAGATTTAACATGATATTATCTGTTATCTTTATTAAATTGACAGTTTTACTGAGATAATTGTAAATTCACAAGCATTTGTAAAAAAGAAGTAACCCAGTGAAGTCTCCTAAGATCCTTTACCCAGGTTTCCCCAATGTAACATTTTGCAAAACTATATCATATTACAACCAGGGTAATGACATTGTACGTTTGACTGATTGCATTCAGATTTTGCTTTACTTATACTCTGTGTACGCACGTGTGTGTGCATTTGGTTCTGTGTGAATTTGTGTGTCCACTACTGCATTAAAGATACTGAAGTGCTCCATCCCTACAAGGAAACCTCTCTTTGTGCTTTTATAACCATACCCTCCTCCTTCACAGTTCTTCTTCCACCTGGCCCCTAACCCTTGCAACTACAAATCTTTCTCCATTTCTAAAACTCATTTCCAATATGTTACATAAATGGAATTATACCTTTCAGCTGTGGCTTCTTCATTCCGTGTAGTTCTTTAGAGATTCGTCCAGGTTGTTGTGCATATCCACAGTCCGTTGCTTTTTATTGATGAGTAGTATTCCATGCAGCACAGCTTGTTAAAACATTCATCTGCAGAATGACATCTGGGTTGTTTCCAGTTCTTGGCAGTTATGAATAAAGCTTCTATCAACATCCGTGTGCGGGTTTTTGTATGAACATATATTCACTCACATGTGCTAAATACTCAAGAGTACAGTTGCTAGGTTGTTTGCTATTTGATGAGTTTTATAAGAAACTACAAAGCTGCTTTCCACAGTGATTATACCATTTTACATTTCTACCAGTGATGCAGGAATTATCGTGTTTCTCTGCATCCTTGCCAGAGTTTGGTGTTGTCATTATTTTTTGTTTTAACATTTTGATAGGTATGAAGTGATGTATCATTTTGATTATAATTTGCATTTCTCTAGTGACTAATGATGTTGAATACCTCTTCAAATACTCATTTGTTTCAGTGGAACATATTTTTATATTTTGTCCATTTTCTAATTGATTTGTTTGATTGCTGTTGAATTTTAAAGTTATTTATATACTTTTGCTAGTAGCTCTTGTCAGATTTGTGGTTTACAAATATTTTCTTCTCCATAGCTTGCATTTTCATTTTAACAGGGGTTTTCACAGAAAAAGAAGGCTTTAATTTTGATGAGATTCGATTTAGAAATTTATTCTTTCATGAATCATGTTTTTGGTGTCATCTTTGACCTGAGACCCTGAAGATCTCCTATTCCCACCACCCTAAAATTTTGTTACATTTTCCATGTCAATGCACAATCAATTTTGAATTAATTTTTGTTTAAAGATTGGGATTTAGGTTGAAGATTGTTGTTTTTGTTTGTTTATTGATACCCAAACGCTGTTTGTTGAAAAACATATTCATCCTTCATTAATTATACTGTATTTGTATAGATACCAGAATGCATAAACTATGAAATAATTACCACATTCAAGCTAAGAAACGTATCATTACCTAGTATGTTATTTACTGAGCATGTGTTTTTGTGTGTATCTGTGTGTGCGGGGAAAACTTTAAGATCTACTGTCTTAGCAAATTTCAAGTATAAAACACAGCTTATTAGATATAGTCCCCATGCAGTGCATTAGATCTCCATAACTTGTTCATCTTACCTAAATAAAAGTCTGCCCATTCTATTATCTGTTCCCCTAATCCCTTGCAATCACCATTCTGCTCTCTGTTTCTATGAATTCAACTCTTTTAGATTCCACATGTAAATGAAATCATACATGTCTTTCTGTGCCTTGCTTATTGAACTTAGAATAATGTCCTCGGACTCATCTATGTTGCTTTAAATGACAAAGTTTATCTGCCCCTGAACCCCCACATGTCCTTTTCCATGTATACATATATGATTCTATATATCACATGTATGTTAATGTGATTACATATATTTATCATATTTTCTTTATCCATTCATTCATGGTTAGAAACTCAGGCTGATTTCATATCTTGGCCATTGTGAATAATGTTTCAACTAACATGAGATTGCAAATATCTCTTCAAATATTAATCTTCAACATATTGACTTTATTTCCTTTGGATACATACCAAGAAATGAGATTCCTAAAACATATAATAGTTCTGTGTATTTATGAGGAACCTCTGTAGTGTTTTGCATAATGGCTCTAGTAATTTACATCCTCACCAACAATGTACAAGAGTTTCCTTCTCTATATCCTAGATTCATTTGTTATCTTAACTCTTCTCCATAATAGCCATTCTAATAGGTATTCTAATAGCTCACTGTTGCTCTGATTTGTATTTATCTGATAACTAGTAGTTTTGAGCTCTTTTTCATGTACCTGTTGGCCATTTGTATATGTTTTGAGAATGTCTATTCAGGGCTTTTGTTCCAATTTTAATAAAGTCATTTTTTTCTTGTTATCAAAATTTTAGTTACATATTATGGATGTTAATGAATTATTAGATGTGTGGTTTGCAAATATTTTTTCCCTTTCCATAGTTTGTTTATTCACTGTGTAGATTGTTTGCTGTGTGGAGGTTTTAAGTTTGATGCAATTTCTTTTGTCTGTTTTTGCTTTTGTTGTTTATAGTTTAGGTGTCATAGCCAAAAATATCATTGTCTAGAAAACAACATCGAAAAGATTATTCCCTATATTTTCTTTTAGAAGGCTTATAATTTTTGGTCTTATGTTAAGTCTTTAATTCATTTTGATTTAGTTTTTACATAAATGAGTCTATTTTCTTTCTTTTGCATTGGCTATCTGGTTTTTCCAATGCCATTTGTTGAAGACTGACCTCCCCACTTAGTGTTTTTGGCAACTGCTGAAGATCAATTGATTGTAAATGCATAGGTTCATTTCTGAGCTATTTTCTTCCAATGCTCTGTTTATATGTCTGTTTTTATGCCAGCAGTATATTGTTTAGATTACTGTAGTTTTGTAAGATATCTTGAAATCAGGTAGTGTGATGCTTAACAGCTTTGTTCTTCTTACCCAAGATAGCTTTGATTGTTCACCGGTCTTTAGTGGTTCTTCAAGAACTTTAGGATTATTTTTTTCTATTTCTGTGAAAAAAAGTATCATAGGAATTTACATTGGAGTGTCACTGAATTTATTGATTACTTTAGGTTGTATGAACATTCTAACAGCATCAGTCCTTCCAATTTGTGAATGCAGGGTATCTTCCCTTTTATTTATGTCACCTTCAATTTATCTACTATTTTTATAGTTTTCAGTGTCTTTTATTTTCTTGGTGAAAATTATACCTAAGAATTTTTAATGATTTTTAAATGGGTTTTTTCTTGATTTATTTTTCATATATTCATTACTAGTAGGCAAGAACACTTCTGATTTTTATGTTAATCCTTTGAATTTATTGCATTCATTTATTAGTTCTAACACTTAATTGGTGAAGTCTTTAGGATTTTCTGTATGGAAGATTATGTCATCTGCAGAGATATTTTTACTTCTTACTTTCCAATTTAAATGCCTTTTACTTCATATTCTTGCTCTGTTCTGGCTAGGATTTCCAGTATTACACTGAAAAATGTAGCAAGAGTGAACATTCTTGCCTTATACCTGAACTTAATGGAGAAAAGCTTGAAAGCTTTTGAGCATTGTATATGATGTCAGTTTGGACTTGTTATATATGGTCTTTTATGTTGAGTTACATACTTTGTTGAGATCATTTTACAATGAAAGCCTTGCTTTTTGTGTATTTATTGAGATGAACATCTAACTTTTATTCTTCTTTATATTCTGATGGATCAAATTTACTGATCTATCTGTGTTGACCATCCTTGCATCCTAGGGATAAGGTCCACTTGACCATGCTCAGTGATCCTGTCAACATGCTGTTGTTTGGCTTGTTAATATTTGGTTGAGGATTTATGCATCTTTGCTCATCAGGGATAGTAGCCTGTCATTTTCTTTTCTTGTATTGTCCTTGTCTGACTTTGGTACCAGGGTAATGGTGGTCCCATAAAATGACTTTGGAAATCTTCCTTCCTCTTCAATATTTTGAAAGGATTTGAGGCTTTGCATCAATTTCTCTGTAAATATTTGGTGGAATTTCCATTGAAGCCCACAGGTCTTGGGCTTTTTTGTTGTTGCTCTTAGGAGCTTTTGGATTTTTGAATCCATCTCTTTATTATTGTTACAATTTTTTTTTGTCTTTTGTTCTTGATATGTTGCATTTTTCTAGGTATTTACCCATTTCTTCTAGGTCATCTAGTTCATTGGTGTGTAATTGTGCATCTCTTATGACCTTTGTACTTCTGTGGTATCATTTATCTCCATCTTCCTTTATTTTATCTTTTCAAAAAGCCAATTTTTAGGGGCTGGAGCGGTGGCTCGGTGGTTGTGGCGCTTGCCTGGCATGCTCAAGTATGCTGGTTCAAACCTCGGCACCCATGTACACAGCTAAGTGTCAGAGCAATGAAAGCCATGTGAAAAACTCAATAAAAATTGATTCTCTCTCTCTCACTGTCCTTCTCTCTTTGAAAAAAGCCAAATTTTAGTCTCATTGACCTTTTCTATTGTCTTTTTAATCTCTATTTCACTCCTGATTTTTATTTTCTTCTTTCTGATTAATTGGAACTGACTTTGTTCCTTTTTCTTTTCTTTTTCAGTTCTTTGAGTTCAGAGTTAGATTTTTTTATTTGAAGTCTTTTTTGTTCCTTATATAGTTTTTTTTATCACCATTAACTTATCTTTTAGAACTGTTATTGCTGCATCCCATAACTTTTTTATGTTTCCATTTTCATTTGTCTCATGATATTTTAAAAAATATTTCTTTTGATTTCTTCTTTGATCCATTGGCTGTTCAGGAATATGGCATTTATTTCTGTTCTTCTGTTTTCTCTCAGCAACATAATTAACATCTTCATTAATAACAGTCTCTTGTGGATTGATAAAAACTTCATTTTAATGGCACATAAAGCTATAATCTTTTATGCCTCTTTTATCTCCATCACTCTAGTTCTTGTTTGAAAGTGTTGGATAAAACACTATTTTATTGGTTTTTTTTTCATTTGTATTTGTGTGTGTGTATGTGTGTATTTACCTTGTGTTCATCTTGAGGCTTGGGTATTTGATTTCCTCCCCAGTTCTTCTCAGGGGATTTTACTGTCAGAATACAGTCTGCCAGTTAATTGTGCAGGTTAAAAGTTAGCCATTTGCAGCCAAATGGATGGGGATGGAAAAAAAAATCATGCTGAGTAAAATGTCCCAAACTCAGAGACTTAAAAGCTAGATGCTTTCTTTCATATGTGGAAGCTGGAGTAAAATCTAAGACAGTTTGAAAGCTAACTAAGCTCAAAAACAAACTCAACATAGGTGAATTTTTACATAAGCAAGGGGAACCATAACTGTGAACCTGGGGGGAGAAGGGAGGAGGGCAGGGAGGAGAGGGAGGAACTAGAGGGGTTATCAATGCAGCTGGAGGGAGGGATTGGGGGGTTATCAATTCAGCCGTGAATCCTTCCCATGAGAAGCCCAACTACACATAGGCAGGCATAGAGGATCAGAAAATTCAAAAATTAATTCACATATATAGGCTTAGTTCTATCTATAATATGGGGATAAAGCAGGGGAGACATGGGAGCAGGGAATGGTCCAAGCAGGGAAACCCTGGACTAGGATACACCTTAACTTACTTTGTCAATATCCATACATGCATGAATACGTAACGATTCCCTCCGATATGTAAGACTATGTCAAACGAATTAAAAAAAAAAAGGCTGTTGGGTCCAAACGGTTGTTTTGTCACTTGAGAAGCAATGAATTACCTTGTGTCTCGTTCTTCTCAATGAAGGATGATAGCTCCTTTTACTCAAAGGGTGTAAAGGATCAGGATAGATAAGACATCTTAAGCACATGGCGCATGGTACACCTGATAGAATGACTTACTGCTTTTTAAATGAAGTTTTCAATTTCCCTTTCATTACTTTTTCTTTTTTCATCTAGCACCATGATTTTCATTTCCTTTGCATCTTTAGTATTATTTTAACTTCTATTCCTTTTAATAGTTAACACACTAGAAATTGACTTCTCTATGCATCTGAGTTCAACTTTTATTTCTGTAAGATTTTACTTTAAATTCGTTTGTAACCCATAACTTCATTAAGATTCGATTCTTTATCAATGTGGGATTGTCATTTTCAAAATAATGTTGTATATCTCAAATCCTACCTTACTGAAAACTGATATAGCTCTTTTTTCTATAAATTTTATTGAGGAGTTGTGTTGTTCTATAATCATAAATGTATATGTAGTAATAATATGATATACCCCTGATCCTAATCCAGAATCACCCACACATCCCCACACCCCAATCTCTTGACTGTTCTATATTTCCCCCATAACAGATAAAATTGTCTTTATATATATGTATATATATACATATGTATATACGTATATACATATGTATAATTGTGCATTTTCCAAAATTAAATAATTGCATATGTTTGAATACATTTTTATATGTTTACTTGAAAAACACATATTGCCATATTTGAATCACTGTGCTTTAGGTAATTCTCTTATAACCAGTATGCTTTTGGTTTTGGATCCAATTTTATTTCTATTGTTTTATAAATGAAAAGTTTAACCACTGGTAGTTATTATAAATATATTTGATCTTGTATTATGTTGATTTGTGCACTTTAAATTGTTTTCATGGAATCTGGCGTTTTGTTACCAGTATTATTATATGGTTCTCCTTAACCCTCTTGAAATCAAGTATGTTCTTTTCAATTTCAATAGATTTTTTTTTGAGAGAGAAAGAGAAAGAGAGAATCAATTTTATTTAGTTTTTTTATGTGACTTTCATTGCTCTGACACTTCATTGTGAACACAGTGCTGGGGTTCAAACCCGTGTCCTCATGCATGTCATGCAAGAACCATAACCACTGAGCAACCACTCCAGCCTCCTTCGGTAGCTTTTTTTAAGCTTAAAAATACATGCACCTGTATATCCCTTTCAGAATCAACACTGAAATAATATACTCATCACTCTCCTTATTTAAGATGATGCCAGCATAACTTCTTTGTCCTGTTTACACCTGCTTAATAGTTTGTGTTGATAGAATTTTAGATTGAGTTTACTACAGTTCTTTCTTTAGTTTCTTTTTTTCATTAGTTCAACATTGTCTTACATATTGAAGAGATTTGTTGCTTCACATTCATACATACATATGTAATGACAATAGCTTAAACACAATCCTTGTCCAGGATCTCTCCACTTTCCCCCGCTCCCCAATCTCATGTCTCCTCTGTATTTCCCCCATGTTAAGGTATAAATGACCATATGCATGTATTTTAGTCATTGAAAATTTTAGATATATATGCCTGTCTGAGTATATTTTGGCTTGTCATGAGAGTAAAGTGTACTGTATGTTATTGATCACCCCCCCTTGTCCTTCCCTGCCTTCCCTGCCCTCCCTGCCCTCTTTCCCTCTCTCTTCCCCACCCCTTCATAGCTATAGTCTCCACAGCTTACATGTTACTCCAGATTTGGTGGGTCTGTTCATTAAACTTAATAAATCTATGAGAAAATGTTGTATATCACTGGCAATAAGAGAAATGCAAATCAAAACTGTAGTGAGATTTCACCTCACTCCAGTCAGAACGGCAAAAAGGAAAAATACAAACAATAACAGATGCTGGAGGGGTCGTGGAAAGAAAGGAACACTAACACACTATTAGTGGGACTGCAAACTGGTACAGCCACTCTGGAAATCAATGTGGAGATTCCTCAAAAAATTGGGGATGGAACCACCATACAATCCAGCTATCATGCTATTTTAGTTTCTTTTTTAAATCATCGATGATGTCTCTAAGATATATATTTGGCATTTATACATTTTTGTTTTATCCATATGTAAAGCCATTATTTGGACCTTCCAATGCTTCTTGATACTGTGACAGAGCCATTCAGTGCATTTATTTATTTTGATTATTGTTGATCATCTGGAATTGCTTTCCAAACAACATATGTAACAAGAGCTAAGCATTTCTGAGAATTTTTTTCTATTGCCTTCATACATGAATTGAAACTTATCTGGGTGTAATATTCTTTATTCACAACTTTTCCTCTTAATATTCTGCAGAATTTGCTCCTTTGCCTCCTTTCTGTGTGTAATACTATGGAGAAGCAAGTACTCTCCATTTCCTTCTCCCCACTTTTCCCCTTCTGCTCTTCCCCTCTTCTATTCCTCTCCTTTCATCTTTTTTTCTCTCCATTTCCTCCTCTGACTCCTCTTCTCCTCCAACTCCCTTCTCCTGCTACTTTCTTCTCCTTTTTCCTGTTTCTCTTCTTTGCTTTGTTTTATTCCTTCCTCCTCTTCTTCTTCTCTGCCTTCCTCTTTCCTTCTTTATTCCTTCTCCTCTTTCCCTCTCATTCTCTTCCTTTACTCAACTTTATTCTCACATCTCACTTCTGTCCTCCCTGCTTTCTCCTTCTTTTGTCTCCTCCTCCTTTTCTTCTTCACTTCCAGTTCTCCCTTTTCACCCTTCTCCTTCTTCTCCTCTTCTACTTCTCCCTTGTTACTCCTTTTTTCCTTCTCCTTCTCCCTTTGTTTCTTCCTCTCCTCCTCATTTCTTCCCCTCTTATTCTTTCTCTTTTATAATTCGCTAATATCTTTGACTTTAAAAATTTCCACCAATATTTGTTAGGTTGTCTCTGTTCCATTATTATTAGAGTTCTGTGAGTCGTTTTTATGTACAAAAAGAAACTTGTGCTTTAGTTCAGTAATTTTGTCATCTAGTAATTCTTTTTCATATTATTTCTATCCCATTTACTCTTATCTTGTTTCTAGGAACATTAGCTCTTCTTAAGAGTCCCCCATCTATTGCACTCTCTTTGATAGCTTTGAACTCATCTTCCTTTCGTTCTGGGGAAGTTTGTCCTCCATGTTTCTGATGAGATCTTCTCTAGTCTTCACATCCCTTTCAGCAATGTTTATGACTAAATGAACTCTATTTATGTATTTTCATTTCCCCTATGTTATTATTTCTTCTCCTCCTTCTCCCCCTCCCTCTCCCCCCCTCTTCTTCTTCTTCTGGTATATCTTATATTTCTCAGTCACAGTTTTATGAATTTCATTTTCAAATTTTTGCTATAAAGAGTCCTTGCTATAGTGGATATACCTTTCAGAAAAACAAATATTTTCTAAAATTTTACACTTTCTCCAGCATGTTTTTCCAGTGCTTCATTCTTCACAATCTTAAATGCAATGCCAAATTTATATATCATTTCTTCCATGTGGAAACTTATTTATGCCTCCACGTTATCTTTGTCATTTAGTTTCCTTTGTTGTTGTTTCCATTGCAGTTTAGTTTCCTTAGAGTTCTTTCCATGGACAGGTAGGAAGTTTCTCCTTGAATTGCCTAGTATTAAACCTAACTGCAGTTAGAATCACCATTTACAATCTTAATCTGAATTTTGAGTTCGGGTGGATACCGTGATGTGAATTTCCATTACTAGCACTGTAACCTGGTGGGAAATTTTCCATTTTGAGCCTTTTGCTTCAATGACGAAGCTTCTGTTCTAATATTCTGATTGATCCAGTCTCTGCAATAAATAAATAAAGTCATAATGCAGTTTTTCCTAACCTCCTCCTTGTCATTACCATTTCTATAGTTAATTGACAATGTACTAATTATTGAAGGCAAATGCCAGTGAATGTTTTTTCTGCATAAGGTACCCTGCAGAACCCAGAGGAACTCAGGGTCTTTTCATTGTTGCTACTTTAAACTTCTTTGTCCCTGTGGATATAAAAGGAGACTGATTATATATTTAAAAAGTAATATAAATTTGAGTTTTCCATAGTTTTATGCTCTGTACTCCAAAAATCTCTGATGGTAACATTTTCCCCTTAGTCATATGGTTCCCTATGGCTTAAAATATAGCATGGTCATTTCAGTATGTATCTGGAATGATGAATGATATATATTTATCCTTTGTCAACATCTTTCTTTAGAATACAAGTAATCTTCAAACTTTAACTTTCAAATTAATATATAATCATTCAGTAATTTGTTCTACCCACCGTATAAATGTTCATAATTATTGTCCTTGTATTTTGGAATTTATCAATTCCTTGGAAGGTACAGAAAATGCTTGTATTCCTGAGTGAATGAAATCTTCTATAGGACAAAGATGTACTTAGGAATTACTTTAAGCATGACCTGAAATTATACTATAGGTCCATAGTAACAAAAACAGCATGGTGTTGGTATCAAAACAGAACTGATACCAATGGAATAGAATAGAGGATTCTGAAACAAACCCCCATACCTTTAAGTATCTGATAAAGGGAACAAAAGCATAGTGTGGAAGAAAGATAGCCTATTCAACAAATGGTGTTGGAAAAATGGGACAGCCATTTGTAGACAACTGAAATTGGATCCTTACCTTTTACCATGCACAAAAATTACATCAAAATGGTTCAAAGATCTTGATATTAAGCCAGCAGCTTTAAATTTACTTGAAAAAGAAGTAGGATCAACACCACAGGACACAGAGGTCGGCACTGCCTTCCTTAACAAAACTCCCATGGCACAAGCAGTTACTTCAAGAATAAATGAATGGAATGCAATTAAACTAAAAAGCTTTTTCACAGGTAAAGAATTAGTCAAGAGTATCAAGAGAGATCCTATAGAATGGGAGAAAATCTTTGCCTGCTACACCTCAGACAGTGGGCTAATATCCAGAATACACAAAGAACTAAAAACTAAACACCAAAATCACAAATAGTCCAATCAATAAATGGGCTATGGGACTAAAAAGAAACTTCTTAGTGGAGGAAGTCCAGAAAGCCCATAAATATATGAGAAAATGCTCTACATCCTTAACAATAAGAGAAATGCAAATCAAAACTTCACTGAGATTCCATCTCAGAGTGGCAAAAATGAAGAACATGAACAATGACAGGTGCTAGAGGGTCTGTGGGAAAAGAGGAACACTATCACACTGCTGGTGGGACTGCAAACTGGTTCAGTCACTCTGGAAAGCAGTGTTGAGATTCCTCAAAAAATTAGGGCTGGAACCTCCTTATGACCCAGTTATCCCACTCCTGGGTATTTTCCCAAAAGAGTTAGAATCAGCATATTATAGAGATATGACTTCATCAAAGTTTATCGCAGCTCAATTTTGCTATAGTTAGATTATGGAACCAATCCAGATGCCCCTCACTCGACGAGTGGATTCCAAAACTTTGGTATATATATATATAGTGGAATACTACTCGGCTATTAGAGAAAATGATATGGCTTTTGCAGTCAAATGAATGGATATGGAAAAAATTATGCTGAGTGAAGTATCCCAATCTCAGAGACTCAAGGGCCGAATGTTTTCTCTCATTTGTGGAAGCTAGAATACAACCTGAAACAGTGTGATAGATAGCTAAGCTAATAACCTCAACATGTATGAATTTTTGCACAAACAGCGGGCAACTTGCCTAGGATACCTGGAGATGTAGGGAGGAGGGTAGGGAGAGGGGAGGGATTAGGAAGGAAATCAAGGAGACTGGAGGGGAGGGAGTATGGGGAATAAACTCAGAGGGAAACCTCCAATATCCATGAGAAGTCCATTTAACACAGGGGTTCAATTGGGGGAAACATAGAACCATGGGGAAACCATGGAATGGTGTCAGCCTTGCCTAACTATGTGAATATATATTTGTTCTTGATTGCTTGATAATGATTTGATTCTCCCTTAAGTATAAGTCCATATTCAACAAATAAAAAATAAGAATTACTTTAAGCAATTTTTACCTATTCATTTTTGGTGAGTATGATGTTTGCTCGTGGAGGAGGGAAAACCTCACTTTTGATTCACTCAAGATGTTTCAAATTTTCCTTTCATCTTCATGAAAATTGCTAATAGATGGTCACCTGTTATGGTGATGGTAGCAGTGATTTGAAAAAGGTGGCATTGTGAGGTTGTTGGACATCAAATGCAACTTATCTTTTTTTTTCTTTTCTTTTTCCCTGTAGTAGATATTGAACCCAGGGGTACTTTACCATTGAGCCACATCCATATCCCTTTTTATTTAATTTTGAGACAAGGCCTCACTAAATTGCATGGGATAACCCTGATCTTGTGATTTCTCTGCCTCCCAAGGTGCTGGGATTGCAGGTGTGCACCGCTATGGTCAGTTCAGGCACCTTATTTCATCAATGCCTACATTTAGAAGATATTATAAAATATTGTGGCTAAAAATTCTAGGTGAGTGGCACTCTGCATTCAGAGCCATCACACATTCATCCCAGAGGAAAGCAGGGGACACTGTGGCATGACTCAGACAATTCTGTATTTGGCATAGACGATTGAATTTGCCTGCGTGGGTCCAAATCCTCCCTTTCTATCTTACTAGCAGTCTGATCTCATGAAAACCACTTAACTTCTCTTTTCTTACCTATACGTGGGAGGAAGAACAGCATCTATCTCCCAGGGTTACAGGTTAGAAAATAACCTGGCACACAGAAAGGGCCATACACATGTTAGAGACTAGTTGCTGTTGCTGACAAGGACTTTAGCAGTACGGAGAACTGAGGTAGTTCTTGGGGTCTGGGGTTCTGGGCTGAGAACTAGGAGATGTGGAAAAGAAGAAGAGTGTGTAGTGAGTAGGCAACACCATTGTGGAACTGGGACCAACTGGTTGGATGATATTAGTGACTTGATCTTTCTGATATTTTGTTGCTCTACTGGCAACACAGGGAAATTGTTGTAAAGGGCAAAGGAAGATGCTTGCTCATCTGCTGGTTGAGTTTGGAAACATCAGGTTTGTAAGTTAAAATGACCAAATGTTTTCTACAGATAAGTCCTCATGCTGAGATAAGGGAAGATAGATAATCTGTAAACACAGTTTTGTCTCATACCCACAAATTCGAGGACTTTCGAGGGGAAAATTAAAAGACTGGATTCACCAGAAACCTAACATATCCCAAGGTAGTTTTCCTTCCATTCATCTGGATGTAAAGATATAATCTTTATGCACACAGAACTGGCTGTAAACTTTGATTTTTAAATGTTGTAACATTATTTGCAGATGTCTTGTGATAAGCTGTAAATCTAAATGGCCTTGGGTTTAATAATGACTTCTTAAACACAACTGCAGAAGTGGGATATAGAAAAGAAAATATTTCGATTAGTTGGACTGCATTAAAATTTCAAACTTTTGTGAAAGACTGCTAAGGGAATGAGAAGATAAGTCACAGACTTGGAGAAAATTTTTGGAAAATCCTTATAAAATAATTAACCACTATCCAAAAAAAACTCTTAAAAATCAGCAGTAAGAAAATAAAAAATCCATTTAAAACGTGAGCCAAAGATCCTCACAGATACCTCACCAAAGAAAATATTCAGTTGGCAAGAAAGTATATAAAAATGTGCTCAGCATTCATTATATGTCATTGGAGAAACACAAACTAAAACAACAATGGGATAGCACAATACACCTATTAGAATTCTGCAATCTATAACACTGACAATACCAAATGCTGGTAAGGATGTGAAGCAACAGGAATTCTTATCCACTGCTCATGATCTAGACACTATGGAAGATAGTTAGGCAGTTTCTTACAAAACTAAGCATGTTCATCCCAAATGATCTAGCAGCCCATTCCTTGGTATTCGCGTTAGTTGGTTGAAAATATATAACCAAAGGAAAACGTGCACATGGATCTTCACAGTAATTTTGTTAATGGTTTCCAAAATTTGGAAACAACTAAGATGCTCTTCAATAGGTAAATGGATAAATAAAACCATGGAACATTCAGACAATGAAATAGTATTCTGCACCAGAGAGAAAGGAGCTAATCGAGACATGGAAAGACATGGAGGGAACTTAAATGCATATTGATAAGTGAAAGTTTTAGGATAAGAAGAAATATATATGGGTTTTCTTTTTCATGTTTTTATTAGTGCATTATAGTTATACATAATAATGATCCATTTTGACATAATCATGCATGTGTTGAATATAATTTGTTCCTCATCCCTCCCCAGGTTCCTCTTCCTCTACACTACTTGGTCTTACTTCCATTTATTTATTGTTTCTTTTAATTGGTGTTTTATGGATATATATATTATTTATATATATATATATTATTTATATATGTATATTTATTTATAGTGAAATTCACTGTTATATATTCATGCATGTACATAGTGTAGTTTGGGCAATTTCATTCCACCGTTCCTTCCTTTTCTTGTCTCTCCTCCTTCCCTTGCTTCCCCTTCTTCCACTCTACTGGTCACTCTTCTATTTCAG
Organism: Aplodontia rufa; assembly: GCA_004027875.1. NCBI lineage: Eukaryota > Metazoa > Chordata > Mammalia > Rodentia > Aplodontiidae > Aplodontia > Aplodontia rufa. The sequence continues at coordinate 43,909 of PVKS010004697.1, forward strand.
TTGATCCTCCCCCCCCTTTCCCTATTTTTCCTATCTTGGGCTAGATTCCATTTATGAGAGAAAGCATTTGACCCTTGGATTCTGAGTCTGGCTTACTTCACTTAACATGATGGGTTTTAATAACACTCATATCAAAGTTTTAAAAGATATATTTGTGGACTAAGTGGGGAATAATATGAACTGGGCAGGGCTGTATGGATCAATTTCTTTTTGGAGATTGAATTTAAAGGCTGTTTACACATGGCTCATTGTCATTTTGAATGTGAGGATAAATTAACATATGGACAAAGACACTAACCAGTAGTCATAAGTAATTGGATATGATCTGAATTTATGCTTGTATTTTGATAGCACAGTGCTTTAAATTATCAATTTGAATGTTTTGGGGAGTATTTGTACTTATTAGATTGTTGCTGGTTCCATCATTCTTTTACTCCTTTGCTTCACACTGTCACATACCTGTCATACGTCATCAGGCATTCAGGTTAGTAACCTCTGATACAGAAGATGTGAATGACTCTTTGTGATTTAGCAAGTACCATAAATCGTCGATACTCAAAGTGGAGCACATAGACCAGCATCACTTAGGTATAAAGTGCAATCTCAGGCCTCCTATCAGAGCTCCTGAGTCAGAATCTATATGTAAATAGATCTGCAAGTGATTTAGTTTTCATTCAGCTTGAAAATAAGTGCTTCTACATATTAAAAAGAAATGTGAAATTAGCCAAACTCAGAGACTCAAAGGTCGAATGTTTTCTCATATGTGGAAGCTAAAGTAAAGATAGTCAAGTTTATATATTAGACACATCAAATTCAGAGTAGCATGCCATCTGGGGGAAGTCTGGTTGTAAAGAGGAAGGAAGTAGATGGGAGGAGGAGGGAGGGGAGTATAAGAAAGAAAAGGGGGGTTTTAAAACTATGGGTATACTTTACTCCCTTGAGAGGCTAAGTAATACCCATGAAAGCATATAAAACTAGAAAAGTCATATACATTTATAGCTATAATCAGGAGGAAGGCAGTGGAGATATGAGACAAGGGAGTAGGTGAGGTGTGGGGGTATGTCCTGGGTTCAAGCTATGTTGTCATATTGTGTGCATGTATGAACGTGTAATGATGAGTCTCTTCACTATGTAAGACTATGATGCATCAATAAAAAAAAAAGTGATCTATGAAATTCCAAAAGCTTGAAGTGATTGGCTACTTCTCGCAAAATGTATTTTAACAGAACATCAGTTCCTGCTGTTAGGGCACCATAAGCTGGCAAAGAAAGGTGGTACATATTCATGATACTGATGAAACGATATTGTGGGAATTTCTCTCCACACCATGAAAGAGTAACAGGTATGAGACTAGACCTTCCATCATTAACAATTATAAAACTAGAAAAATATGCTAAAAGCACAGATGGATTGAGAAGAAAGAGAAAAAATATATGCAAATGGGAAGCATGAGAAAGGTTTATCAAGGGATAACAAAGGCCATTGCATAACAATAAAAGGAATAATTTTTACCAGAAAGACAATTCTAAATTCTATATTCAATCTTGTGAGGTAAAAGTCTGTCAAATCTAATGGGAGATTTTTTTCTTTTTTTTTTTTTGTTTGGATTGATATTTTAATAGTTCATTAAAAGCTCACATTTTTTCTTGAACATTTATTATATGCTATGTCATGTGCTAAATCTTTGGAATCTATGAACAAATTTAATTCTTCCCCAAACCACCTGTCTTAGTCTGTTCTGCCTGCTATATCAGAATACCATGGACAGGGTGGCTTACGCAAAGCACTTATCTCAGTATTGGAGGCTGGGAAGTCCAAGATCAAGGTGCTGGCAGATGCGGTATCTGGTCAGGGTCTGACTAGAATTTTTTTTTTTTCTCTAAACAGAAAAATAAAGAGGTAGGAGCTGTGACTCAGTGGTTGCCTGGCATGTGCAAGGACACTGGTTCAAATCCCAGCACCACATACACAATGAAGTGTCAGAGCAACAAAAGCCACATGAAAAACTAAATAAAATTGGTTCTCTCTCTGTTTCTTTTTCTCTCACTGTCCCTCTCCTTAAAAAAAAAAAGTGAAAATAGAAAGTGGTCAAATTTAACCTCATTCACTTAGAAACTGTCATAACAAGTAAACACAAACCCATTAAGGCTATGGAAGATCTAAACAATACCATCAACTAACTTGACATAGTTGACAGTTATAGAACACTTCATCCCAAAATTGCAAAATATACACTTTTTTCAAGTATGCACAAAATGGTCACTGAGAAACACAATTTGTTGAGTCACACAGTTAAATTTCAAGAGAGTATGTTCTTTCATCACAAATTAAATTAGAAACCAATAAAAATAATCTGGTAAATCTAACATTGAAATTTAAATAGCACAATCCTAAATAACCTGTGCATCAAAGAAAAAAGTACAAAAGAAATTCTTAAATTATTTCTAACTAAATAATTAAAATACAGCAAATCAAAACTTATGGACTATAGCTAAAGTAGTGCTTGAAAGTAAGTTTATAGCTTTCAATGTCTGTATTAGAATCAAAAAATTATCTTTTCTGCTTAAGTTCAAGATTTTTAGTTTTCCTCTTAAAAAGGGAAAAAATGTAAGTAAGAATAAGATTATCCAAATGTGATTTTGAGGAAAAAATAAGGTATGTGTAATAGCATAAAAACTAAAAATGCTAAAAGTTGGTTGTTTTGTAAGTTTGATAAAATTGATGCATGCCAACCAAGACTGATCTAGAAAAAGAGATGAGAGAAAAGTGAAATGATCAGTAGAAGGAATGAGAGTGGGAACTACTTTATGTATTTTTTAGATAATAAGAGGATACATAAGACAACATTTTGAACAATTATGTCAGTAATTCAAGTTGGACAAAATGGAAAATTTTCTCTTCAAAGAAGATATTGGCTTTGAAGGCAAATGTTTATGAAATTCCAGGCCAGATGGCCTCACTGTTGAGTGTATCCTACATTCAAAGACATTGTACTAATAAAGTTTTCCAGAAAATAGAGCAGGAGAAAGTAAATTTTAAAAATATAATTAATGACACTGGCATAAGCTTGATACCAAAAGCAGAAAAAAATTTGTAAGAAAAGAAAATTGCAAACCAATATATTTCAGGAACTTAGATTCAGAGTTCTCAATGAAATGGTAACAAGTTGAATTCAGTAATATATATGTGTATATATGTATATAAATATGATCTAAACAATATGAGAGCAATGGAGCAATGTACATAAACAAAAAAATCATTTCAATTGATGTAGAAAAGCATCTAATAAAATCAATATCCATTCATGATTAAAACTACATAAAAATAAATAAGAGGATCCTTCCACAATTTGGGAAAGGGAATAAGCAGATAACTAATTACTTGTGAATACTTCATGATGAAATCTGGACTCTTTTTTTCCCAAGGTCAAGGACAGCATTGCAGCAGTGGTTCTCACCTTAATAATCAACGAAAAAAATTAAAATAATACAGATTTGAAAGGGAGAAGTAAAAATATATCACATCAGACATGGTAGTCTTTGTGGAAAATCCCAACCATCTAATAAAATTAAATCTAATATTTTATGTACTCATGACTAACAACTGAGACAATAAAAATAAAAACTCAACAGTTAAAATAGCTTCAAAACATACAGTATTTAGTAATACATTTTCTAAGGATATGTAAGAGTTATACCCTGAAAACTATAAAATGTTGCTAAGAGAAATTAAGGAAAATCTAGATAAATGGAGCAGTATCTAGTATTCATGGACTGGGAGATTCAATGTGGGTGAGATGGTGTATCTTCATAATTGAGCCATAGAATCAGTGAAATTTCCATCAAAACTCTAGCAGATTAAAACAAGTAGAAATGACAAGATTATTATAAAATTATATGTAAATTGATGAAATTGTTAGATGCATGTATGATTATGCCACAGTGAAACCCACTATTCTGTATAATTACTATGCACCAACAAAGCATTTTTACAAAAATGCAAATGATTAGAAATGATGGAAATTTTTTTAAAATGAAAAATGAGCCCTGTCTGATTTCAAGATTCTATAGTATAGTTGGGGGATTCTTCACGCTTTCTGTCCAGCTTTATCTGATCTCATTTCAGGATCCTTTCTTTTGCTTCTGTCTACTCCTTGAACATAGGCAGTTTCCTGGCTTGTGCCTTCACACCAACTAGTCTCTAATTTTCACAACACTCTTCTCTCTTCTTTTGATTTTGCCAACTCTGATTCATCCCTCAAGTCTGCTCAAATATCTCCTCCAAGTGGCCTTCAATTTAAATCATCCAGTTTCTCTTTCATAGACCCCCTAGAACTTCACTTTCTTAGCACTAGTTTTTTGTTTAATATGCATCCATTCCTGGCAGATGATAAGCTCTGTAGATTCAGGGACTGAGTTGGTTTCTCCTTTGTGTAACTAATGCTTAGCACTGTGCCTGACACTATATACACCCAATGTGTGTTAATTGTATGAATTAATTACTGAAGAAAAGCTTTTACTTTGGTGTCCATATAGAATTAAGAATTTTAGGTAGTATAGTTCAAGATAGAGTTTAACTCAGGGAGATGAAGGTCTTTTCTTGACTTTAGACTTGTCTGAATTTGAATAAACACCTTTGGGAAATGATGGATTGAATATGTCTGAAGTACATTTGTAATAGGGAATCATGAATGCTTCTTTTTTTTTTTCTTCCAAGGCATGTAGGTCTATTTTTTTCAAATAGTAGAAGCTAATCCCTGCAATAATTTCTATTTATCACTGAACCAAGTTCAGGAGTTACTTCATATATATGTTTTCTTTGATTGCACTTTATTGATACATTATAATAGTGGGATTCATTATGCTACATTTATATGCACATAGCATAATTTTCTGTTTCATTCTTTTTCTCCCATTCCTTCCTCTCCCTGATCCACTTGCTCTACTCTATTGATCCTCTCTTCTATTATTATTATTTTTTAGTTGGTGAATTATAATTATATATAAAAGCAAAATTCATAAAGGAATATTTGCATATGGACACAGCATAATTTGGTAGATTTCATTCCCCGGTATTATAATTTCTGAAGTCATGTGTTCCCTATTTCTTGGGCCTTGCCCCACTTGAAAGCTCTACATGCAAGGAGACGTTGGCTCTTGGATTTTTTGTATGTTTGTGGGTTTTATCTTTTTAATTTATGTTTAGCTTGAGGACAAATGTTTATGTCAGGACACATCAGTGTCCTGTTGGGCAGTGTTGACAAGACACCTTTTTCTAAAGATCACATGGGCAGTTTTCCACATCTTTTGATTTTTTTCATCCTTTCATTCTTCTGTTGCTCTGTATTAATAGATCCATTGGCATTGTGAGAAATGCAATCTGCAGTGGATGTACTCTTTCACATTTGAACAGTGAGATTCAAGAAATGAAAACATCCAGATTTTATAGCCTTGCACAACCTGGCTGTAGAGTTTGTGTTCTTGTTTAGGCTTATGATGCACAATGTATTAGTAATAATTACATAATTAAGGAAGGGTGGGTTCCCAAGGAGCAAGTGGGCATATGGCTCCCGGGATGGATGCACACCCACTTCTCTCATGTCACATCCAGAGTCAGCCTGTCAAAGGAACATCAAGCCCATTGACTGAGTCTCTGATGCTGAAGCTGAGTTATTCAGGAATGGAGAGACAGCATCTCCTTCCCTTATCGATATGTTGAAGATGATGAACCTCCTCTGTGGCTAATCTAAAGTGGAGATATACAAGGTGTTGGAAGATCCCAAACTGGTATTTTTTCCTACCTCCTCTTCTTTGAAAAAAAATAATGGGCTTTTCTGGAGCAGTTTTAGGTTTACATGAAAAATCAATTTAGGTTTACCTGAAAACACAGTTCCTCTGTGTTTTCTTCTCCCTTTCCCCTACTTTTCCCTATTAAAAATGTCTTAGGGTGGCATATTTGTTACAATTGTAGAGCCAAACCTTTGTCCATATTGCCAGTAGAAAAATCTTGGTAAAACAAACTTTGGTCAAGTCAGTCCCTGCTTGTCAGACTTTCAGGGTTCCCTATAACATTCAGATTAAAGGGGGACATAGAGCATATAGCATCTTCCCTTGATCTTGGGTGCATTTCCCGCCTTTCCTTGGCAACCGTCTGCATGTGTTGTACTGCCTCAAATTGCTAAGCCTTAGTGAGTATCTAGATATATTTCCTGTTCTTGGCCAATTCAAGAGGTAGAAATTTCCAGGATGAAATATATACTGGGGTGTGTGTGTGCTTTGGTCTGGTTGGGTTTTCTTACCATTATTATTTTTAGGGGATCTTCTATATATAACTTCTTAAATTGAATTTTAGCTGTCTATTTATTTTTCTTGTGTTTCTATCATTGAGCCTATTAAGTTGAATTATTACTGTTCATTTATAAGTTCTCTCTTCCACTAGACATGATTTCTCTGAGGATAGAAATTATGTCATTCATATCAGAGTTCTCCATGCCAAGCAGTCAAGCAAAGGGCTTGGCACTTAGCTAGCACTTAGTGGAGGTTGAGTATATGCATGAATGGTTGGACAAGGGAGCTTGAGAGACTCAGATGACCCAGAGTCGAAAGATAATTAAATAGTAATAAAAGTATGCTTTGAAAGCAGGGAAGAGAAAGAGTGGGTGTAGAGAAATAGGGGTGAATAGTGAAAGAGCAATGGCTGCTGCTGCTGAGTATAAGCTGCCTCACTGAGCTTGTACAGTATGATGGGGATGTGCCAAGAAGTATGCTTCATGTCACATATGTGGCTTAAGGAGAGGCCACCCAATGTGCAATGTGTCCCCTGTCCCACAATATCAGGAAGTGGGAATGGGGCAGTTCAGGCCAGCTGGTCACTGTTTTTAGTGCTCAGTGGCCACAGCACCATCCACCTTCTTAGAAATCCAGGCAGTTTGGTATTCAGTGACTGTCTTCTAACACACCAGGTTAAGTGTCTTGGAAAACAACCAGAGTATATAAGGTAAGTTTGGAACTATGTTCACAATTTAAAAATAAGGGAAAGAAAATAATTTGTTAATAATGCAAGTAGTGTGAAGTTTAAGATTGTGATAGTTTTACTGAAATTTATTGAATAGGTAACAAATAGAGTGTGGTTTGACAGCTCACACTATAGGAAAGCAGAGTTCCAAAAATTTCAGAAAAGGGAACATTCTGAGGTCTAAGTCTGTGTTTCCAGAAGGAATCATCTTGAAATGGTTAGGGGCCTCATCCCAAATGAACTCAGTGAAGAAGGAACCACAGGTGGATGCCCAGGGCCTCTTCCCTGGGGTCAGGTTAACAAAGAAATTACTAACACAGAGAATATAACAGATATCCATTTGAAAGTAAGGGCAGGTGGGGCCAGGCCACAGAGTGAACTTCACCTTGGGGAAATTGATGAAAAAAATGTAGATGAAGTTTTGGCAGAATTGATATCTAAACTCTAGTTTTGACTAAAAGAAAATCACAAGGAAAGAGTAGGTTGGTGCTTTAGGAATGCTGGGTGATATTAAGGTGCAGTAAAGTACAACAGGGTCACTGCTGAGGAATGAGAGGCATTGAGTTCAGTCTTTGAGCCAGTGTGGTAACTTTCTGGCTTTGTGGTTTTAGACAATCACTCTGAATTTGTTCCTTAGCTTTCTCACCTCCTAAATAGACATAATCCTCCAGCTCAGTGGTATATTACATTAGCTAATTCAATGAGACATCATAAGATCCAGCACGGTATTTTCATTCAGTTGGTCCTCAATAAACAAATAACTTCAACTTTCCCTCGATGCCTTATAAAAGCCTGTTTGCAGGTTCAATAGGAAAAACTGTGTGTGTGTGTATGCCTGTGCTCTACTGATAACATTTGAAAATTCATCCTATAAGAATGTTGGAGATAGGGGCTAAAGTGGTTGCTCAGTGGTTGGAGCATTTGCCTGGCATTCGTGTGGACCTAGGTTTGAATCCCAGCACCACATATACAACTAAGTGTGAGAGAAGCAAAGCCAGATGAAAAAATAAAGTTGATTCTCTTCTGTTCTCTCCTCTCCTCTCCTCTCTGTCTTTCCCTCTCTCTTCTCTTAAAAAAAAAAAAGAATATTGGAGATGGTTAAACATTTAACTTTTTGAAAAATACTTGAATTTTTATTGAAAATTTTATTTGTGGTGCAAGTGAATTTGATGTGTGACTGTGAAAACACTTATAAATGTTTTATCTGAAAGATGTGTTAACATTCAAGAGGGAAAAAATGATCGCTAGGAGGTAGTATCAATTCCCCCAAAACAAATCATGTTGGATTAGGTACCTCTTTCAATTACTTTTCTTTGTTTTTAGAAGTCTTACTAGAATGGCAAACCAAGATTTCTCTATAAACCTAGTGTATCTTGATTTCAGCAATGCACCTGATGGTCTTATGCAATGGTCTTGTGGATAAGAAAGAAAATGTGGTTATACAATTAACTAGAGTTGTAATTAGGTTAAAAAATGTCTCAGAGCACTAATAAACTAATATTTAGGTTGAAAGATGATTGATTTATCAATTTGATGTCAAAGTTCTGACCTTAGAACCATTATGTTCAAGAATAAATACTTAACGATACTTACGTTAGGATAGCAAAGCCATACTAATGAGTTTCACACATAATATAAAATTTGAAGGACATACATATTTTATATAAAGGTTAATGTTACAGAAGTTTAATTTAAGACAAATCTAGATAATTAAAATAATCACAAAATATAAAAATACAATTTGCTTATTTCAATTGTGTATTTTTATTACAAATTTAATTCATGGCAACTTAAGCAGGTATAGCATATTAAAACCTTTTCCTGGGGCTGGAGCAGTGGCTCAGCGGTTACAGCGCTTACTGTCATGCATAAGGATGCAGGTTCAAACCCCATCACCACTTACACAATTAAGTATTGGAGCAATGAAAGTCACATGAAAAACTAAATTAAAAAAAAAATGATTTTCTGTTTCTCTCACGGTCCCTCTTTCTCTTTAAAAAGAAAAACATTTTCTGCAAAAAAAAAAAGAAAAAATTGAGAAGTTAGGTGTGTGTCCTGCAGACAGTGTTTTGGAAAATCTGAAAATCATTTTATATATAATTATCTATATTTAGGTTTTCATGATTAATGTAGCTCTTGAGTAGTTATTCGATAGATATTTTAATAAGAAGACATAGGTGTTTTCTAAACTCCTACATTTCTGCAGCTATGTTTCACATACGGTCTGTTGTATATGAAGGGTAACTTGACCAATCAGATCCAAGTAAATATTGTCTGTCATGCAGGAAGCCAGAAGACAGAAAGGAAAGCTTTATATTTTCTTTCTTTGAAACTACCTCCCCGCAAGTTTTTTTAAAGGGAAGATACCTTCGATAGGTTTATGTTAGTGGGTGTATAAATACTACTTGTTTCTTTTCATTAGGTTTCTTGGAATGTGGTTAACTCAACTTTCATGCACAGTTCTATTATTGTTTTGTTGGATTTGAAGGTTTTTGTTTTTTCAATTATAACTTTCCTTGTTACTTTACTAGTTTGTGTGTATCTCAGCAGCTTCTATATTCTGGTGCACTGATCTTTAGTCTCTGTAATTATTATGTTTTAAAATTTTTGTTTTCCTTCTATTAATTTTTTTTACTCTGGATTCAGAATATAAGTGTGTTCTTCATACAATTTATTCTGGTTTCTGTACTGTGGAATAGATTTGAATGATTCTTTCTTTTATCCTCTCTTTGTCTTTCTTTCTTCTTTATTTATTTATTTTTCTTTAGATAGGGTCTTCCCCTTTTGCCAGGCTGGTCTTGGGCTCCTGAGCTCAAGCAATCCTCCTGCTTCAGTCTCAGTCTTTCAAGTAGCTGTGACTACAGGTGCATGTTATTGGGTCAGCTTGAGCAATTTCAATTTTTTGTCCTGTAATTCTTTATTAACCATTTTCCCCTTTATCTCATCCTGTTGACTTCTCACTTCTAGGCTTTTTCTTCTTAGGTTTTCTGTACCAGTCAGAAAAATACCTGTAGAGAAATAGGACATATGATATGTTATGAAGTTGCAATTTTTGAATGATAGCATGACATTTTGTCCTTTTTATGTTAATTTTCTTAGAAAGTTGGGTGTTAGAAACCATGTTCAGCTGGAAAGTCTGAGATGGTTAATATGTTGACGGATAGAATCAAGATTATAAATGATATCAACAGCATGGAACAAAGTACTGAAACCAACAAGATGGATAAATGAAATCTGACAGGCTGTCTAAAAATATGTCACTTAAGTACAGGCTAGTAGATGACCGACTTGGTGCATTTCCAGGCTCACACACATTGTGCTCTTGGCTGGATTCACTTGCTGCCCTTCCTGGGCAGTACCACCCACTCTGAAGACATCAATCACCAACAAATACCGAAGGTGTGACATCTGCAGCCCAGGTCCAGGCCAGGCACCTAAACTTAACTTGTTCAGTGCTTGTGCTCATTAGCTACACTCAAGACTAACATTACTCATTGCCATATGGAGGGTCACTTAGTCACCCTTCACCCCAGACTATCCTCCTTTCCCACAGTAAGTAATTTACCACCAGAGATTTAGCCTTCCTCATGAGTATATTTCTCAGTTATTGCTGTTTTTGGAGAAGGTATTCATATACCTGGATGCCTTCCAATCTGCCTTTGCATGTGGTTAAATCCATCCTTTTCTGCTTTTCTTTAATTCAGTACCATATAAGTGTCTTCTAAATGGAAAAATCATATTGGATCATGTTATTTCCCAATCCCTTCCTACCCACTCCCATCACCCCCCAGAAAAAACGTCTGCTAATGATTCTGTGCTAGACGTCCAAGCCCCTCCTGCAGGCACAGAGGAACTGAGAGCCCGCACCTGCCTATGAAGCTTCTCCAAGGCCCAAGCTTCTCACACACCCAATATTTGAGTCACAGCAAATTGTCTCATTTTTGGACTACTGCATTCCTTTTTTTTCCATCTTGGAATACTTTACTCCCCTCATCTTTCTGGAAGGCTTGTAACAACAGAGAATCTTCTCAAGAGCTCCGTTCTCTGCAAATCCTTGATGACCCGCCAGACTCTTGAACAATCCCATTTTTCTATGTTTCCCCCGCACTTTTCACATACTGGCACTGATGCCAACTCCCTCTCTTGAAATTGTATCGTTAATGTACCATGTTTCCTACACTTTTAAATATAGTCACTTCACTGTCAGTAAACCAGTGATTTTCAGGTTAGCTCCCCATGACCTCCACTCCCCCTAACATACATTCAGTCCTTCAGTTATTTTGAAACCCAGTTCTCTTTGAAGTTTCCCTAGGTTGATTAAAGCTTGCTCTTCCTCGAATTGTTCTTGAATTTCCCATTTAGTTAGTCTCTTACCATATATTGTGTTTCTACCATATTGTACTTAATTCTCATTGTTGTATCTGATTTAAAATAGTAATGGTTGCATTATTGTTTCATTATATATATTTGTGTTTCCTATAGTTCCCAAAAAAAAAAGTCAAATACAAAAAATGGGGAAAAACCAGAATTCTTTTCCCTACTGCTAAATCATCAATAGGTCCATTTGGAGAAAATCATTTTAAGTGTCTGACTCTGCATATTTATGGATACACATAGAGAAGTAATCTAGGAATCAATATGATAATTTTATAAAGCAATTTTAGTAGAATTACTGCATTTATTTTTACTTGAGTGAGGAAAAAAATTAATGTAGGTGAAACTAAAGCTATTGCTAAATTTTGATAGATATTTCCTGATCACAATAATATTAGTTCCTAAAATATCCTTCTGTAGTTATAAAATCAAATCTGAGAAACTGAAGAAGTTGGCATACTTTTTAACTAGCTACTTCGATTATTTGAATCTCTACCATGAAAAATAAGGATATTATTATATACAAGCACCTTCATTCATTTCCCTAAGCATCACTTTTCAGTTTTACAATGATTATATTTACATTGGAAAAATTCTGGATTTATATTCCCTTTCTGTAGCCATAATTACCCAGAGTTGCTAAATATTCTCTATATAAATTTATTCATGAATGCTCAATACTTGTATTTTATCATAGTTCACATCTCATTAATTTTCAGTGTTTTTGTACAAAAAATCATGCAAAATATTAAAAAGATAACACTTATGTCCCACCACCCACACATAACCATGTTGTTTAATCAATTAAATTATGTTTTTGGAAATAAAATCTGATGGAGTTGACTATACATTTGAATTTATACCTAGTTGCATTTTGTTCTGGTTTACCTATAGGCCATTACTGACGTGAATACAAAATGTGTTGAATTTATGTTTTTTATACACACACACACATATATATATATGTATATACACACATATACATATATGTATATATTTATCCTATCCATTATAAATAAATAAAATATATAACTATAAATAAAATGTATATAAATAAATATAACATGTATATAAATAAAATGTATATAAATAGTATTATATTACATGTAATCTACATACAGTAGAAAACTCCTTAGGAATCGCCTTTTACAATAATATACACATATCTTCCATTTATTTAGTTTATATACAATGAAGTATAGTTTAACTATGCAGCTATATTATGTTATTATTGTATTTCTGCTGACCTGGGATATTTCAGCATTTTTTTAATAGGATGATATCAACATTGTTGCAGTGGGCATTCCTGTATGTGTCCTATGAACATGTGGATATGTTCATTTTGGATACTGAATTGCTGGCTCATTGGTGTGGACCTGTTTAATTTTATTAGATATTGCCAAATTGCTCCCTAGTGTACTTTTGCAAATTTGCATTGTCAATAGTTATATATGAGAGCATACATTGTTTATTAATGTTGTGAATAGTTGATGATTTCACACTTATAAAAATCTGATTGGTATCACATGCTATCTTATGAATATATCAATTTACGGTTTCCTGATTTCAAGTGAGGTTGAACATTTTTTTGAAAGTTTATATCCATTAGGGCTTCATTGCACATTTCCTATTTGTATTTTTTGCTTTCATTCAACTGTGTTATGACATCTTACATTTATCTGCCACATACATGCAAACATTTTCTTCCAGTACACATATTTTATTGTCTTTATGGCATCTCCAATGTGAGAAGATTTTAATATTAATATTGTCAACTTTACAAATTATTCCCTTTAGGTTTTCTCTTTTGTGCATTATTTAAAAAATATTATCCCTAATTCAGATCATGTAATTTGTTTCAGAAGTTGTACAACATTGATTTTCACTTGGATGTCTTTTCTCTATCTTTAATTTATTTGGAGAAAGAATATCATGTGACACATATGGTCAAAGAAATTTTACAGCACCGTTTGTTAAAGAGTCCATGCTTTCTCCCCTTTGGTTTTCCTCTGGTTTTTGAAAATGAATGTTTTATTTTGCAATAGTTTATATTTATTCAAAAGTTGTACAGATACAGTGCAGGATGCTCCTGCTTAATCCTTACTCAGATTCTCCTGTTATTAAAATCTGACATATGATCATGCATTCATCACAACTACAATGCAACATTAATATATTGTCATAAGCTGGTTTATCTGAATTTCACCAGGTTTCCCCAATGTCTTTCTATCCCAGGATCCCATAAAGGATACCACGTGGCAGTTAGTAAATCATTTCTCCTTAGTCTTCTCTAGTCTTGAGTTTCTCTGACTTTTCTTGTTTTCATGACTTGTTTTGAAAAGTACTGGTCAGGTGTTTTTCAAGAATGTTCTTCAATTTAAACGTTTTTCTTTTCATGGTCATATGGTCTTCGAGAGGAAGACCATAGAGATGAGGTTGTCATTCTTCACCCATGGATTCAGGTTCACCTAATGATGACATTGTTTATCACTGACAATGTTAACTTTATTCTCTGGTCTAGGGTATTGCTTCCCAGGTTTTTTCCAATGTGAGATTAGTTTTTTCTTCTTTTCCAAATTCTAATATTTAGGAGCAAGTCATTAAGCATAGCTCACACTCAGGGTCAAGGGGATATTATGTTCTACTTCTTGGAGGAAGTTGTGTCTACAGAAGTAACTTGAAATTCTTCTCTAAAGGAGCTTAATTGAGTCTTTCCCCATTTATTTACTTAGTCATTAATTTATATTAGTGTAAACACAATAAAACTTTACCCTTCAAAATATAGTCTTACCATATATATTTTGTTGCTCACATTCATTCATCTTTGGCTATTGGAAACTGTTTTGGGGTGATTGCTTTCTGTATCCCTTTGGCATACTCTCATTATTTTTTTAATCACTTCCTTGCTTTGTGGTCTTATGAGATGCTGAGCACATGCTGCTTTTGTGTATTTCTGGTCTCAACCCCAGAATTGGCATTTTCTCCAAGGATCTTGTGTTCTTCCATTTAAGAATGGAATTAAATGTGACACAGGCTCTGGGTATATTTGTTGTTCCTGGGGTATCCCTGCTCCTCATCATTTTCAGAGGTTAAAGCTAGGAAATATGTAAAAATATACATTATCCACTGTCCAATTATTTATTTGTTCATCACTAGTACTTTTATATACTAACTTCAGAATTACTAACCTACAGTCCTGTAAGTGATAAATTCACCAACTAATTTTGGACAGTTCCTTTTGTCTTCAGTCTTAAAATTTCCAGTGAAAAAGGAGTTTTCCAAAGTTACTTAAGTTAGCTCACTTTTCCCTTGCTCTTCTGCAGTATGTCACCTTTGTACTGCAGTTAGTTTCCTGTGTCACAGTCTGCATTCTAGTCAGGGTTCTACTGAACTCCTGGACAATCATTTTTTAAAAAATCTTGTGCACGAAGGTTCACTCTGTGCTGTAGAGTTCTATGGGTTTTGACACTGTCTGCTGATTTCCAGTGTCTCCTCAATCACATGAGTAGGCTTTGTATGCACTTGAAACTCCTGGGCTTTCTGTCTTCCTCCAGAGCTCTATTTGTCTGACCCTATGTACTATCATAGTTTTTGTGTTTGTAACATTCGTGTTTATTTCTCTTTTCCAGAATTGGATTGAAGCATTATATTTTCATATATATTTTAAAATCAGCTTATTAGATTTAAAAAAAATAACAATATACTTATCGTTAAATTTGGGGATAATGGTATCTTTATGACATGAGTTTTTTTTTTTTTCTCTTTAGTGAGGGAGAGAGAAAGAGAATCAATTTTATTTAGGTTTTCATCTGGTTTTTGTTGCTCTGATACTTCATTGTGTATGTAGTGCTGGGGTTCAAATTTGCATCCTCGTGCATGCCAGGCAAGCTCCCTAACCACTGAGCCACTGCTCCAGCCCCAACATGACTCTTCTTATTGATGAACATGGTACAACTATCCTTCCATTTATTTTTGGCCTCATTAGTGTTTCATATTGTGTTTAATAAAGATCTTATGCAGTGTTTATATTAAGTATATCACAAACATAGCATCTGTATTGTTATTATAGATAGTAGATTTAATTCCACTGCATTTTGTATATACTATTGCTCTCCTAACCAAAACTTATTACCTCTTCCTCAGTACAATGGCATCTCTGTCATAAAAACTACTCATATATACATGTGTGAACATGTTTCTAGACTTCCTATGTCTGTCCCCTTGGTCTTTTTAACTACCTTTGTAAAATGCTATGATGTTTTAATTACATTATAACTTTATAATGGATCTAGATTCCTGTTATATCCATCCCTGTAACCTAGTTTGCCTTTGAATATTTTGCTATTTGACATTTTCATGGTATTTTAAATAGTGTCATTATATTTTCAGATTTATTTTATGCCTTTATGTTTCTAATATATAGAAAAATGATACTGAATACTGATTTTATCTTACTTTTATGAACTATCTTATTAATGTGCTAACATTTTAACTCTTGGAATTTGAAAAAATCATATCATTTGTGAAAAATCAGAATTTTATAATTTGTTCCAGTCTTTAGACAGTTTTCTCCCTCTTAATGCACTAAATGCTTCTGGTATACTGCTATATAAAACAATGTTAGTGGGTGCTATGGACTGAATTAAAACTTCACAATATTCAAATGTTGAAGTCTTCATTCCCAGTGTGATAGTTATCTGGGGAGAGTTTTTAGAAAATAATTGAAGTTGAATGAAGTCCTAGCACAGGACCCTAATCTGAAAGGACTAGGGTCTTTTAAGAAAAAGAAGAAACAAAAAGGTGAAAGAAGAAGAGGAAACAATAGAAAGGTGGCAATTTATAAGCCAGAAGAGAGCCCTTACAAGAACCTCACTATTCTGTCACCCTGCTCTTTGTCTTCCAGTCCCAGAACTGTGAGAAAAACATTTCTGTTCCACCTAGACTATGGTATTTTATTTTTAATCATAGCCCAAGTTAACTAATACACTTGATGTGTTCATCATGTTTCTTTTCTCAGAGGAAAAGCTTTCAAATTTTTGCCATTTAGAATAATGTTTGATATGTTTTATAGATATTTAAGTTAGGAAATTTCTATCAAGCTTTTTGAGAATATTTATACCATAGAAATCAACAGACTCTACCATACATGGCTATTTATTCTTTTATATATTTACATATTTGAGAGTCTGCTGTTAAACATTGATCCTACTGATCATAGACCATAATTGCAGCACTCCAACTACTTCAACTACTCTGTAGTAAATGTCTTACCAACATAGTTGCCTATCACCTTCCCAGCTCTCTGGAAGGGAAGCACTGTATCATTCTTATTTCACTGGAGATGACACAGAGAATCTGGGAAGTTAGGAGACTTGCTTACTGTTACCTAGCAGCTCGTGGGAGATCTGGTCCTGGGAATGATGCTGACTCCCTCCTCATCTTGGAGCATTTCCCTTCCCTGACATCCTCAAGCTCTTGTCTGAAAACCTTGTCCCTTGCTGCAGAGAATCCAGCTGGTTCTGAGAGGATATGTTTCTATTTCCTGGCTTCCTCATCCAGGTCCGTTTACTCTTCCACCTAAAGAAAACTACAGGGTGTAATGAGAGAAGGAATGGGATGCTGTACCTGTTTTCTGTATGTCGGTTTTGTCAGAGATTGTGCCAACAGCACAATTTTGAATTCATTCCCTGGGGCACTCTGACATTCATTCAGTCCTGGTTGAGCATCCATTCTGTAGACACCGTGCTGAGCACATGTTGGGAGAAAGGGTTACAGACTGTCACCCTTGGAAAGGACCTTCCATCAGGCAGCTTGCTGTTTAACATGGGGAATGCGGGAGAAGCAGACATGCCAGCAGAATAATCCACAGTGATATGTCAGATGTGTGGGCCAAAGGCAGTGTGGAGGAAGTAATTATTCTCAGCTGAGGTGGCATGAAGGCAGCTAGGCTGGGATGGAGGTGTAAGATTTAGAAAGTGAGCATGCAGGGCATTCCAGGTAATGAGGCAGTGCATATTGGGTAAAACCAGGGGTGGGATTCCATTGTCTTCCCAGGAAGCCTCAACTTCTGGGGAAAGGAGGAGGGAGAATATGGAGACAGTCAGACAAAGGTCTGAGTCTGTGCCCTGGAAATTAATAAACCTGGGATAATTTAACCTTTCCAAACCTGTTTCTTCTCTATCTTTCTTATTTTATTTTTTAGAAATAAATTTAAATACTAACATCTTCATGAGGGTGTTTTGGATCAGGAAAAAAAACCAAACTAACACATTTCAAATGTTGGCTATGTTACTGGACACTGAAAAGTTTCCCTGAGAAGCCATTCCAGGGCACCTTTTCTTTTTTCCTGGGTTTATATGGTAATCAGGTTCATAGGGGGCCCAGGTGAGAATCACATTGTGTATGAGGTTGGGCCAGGTCATGGAAGTCCTTCAGTACAAGATCGGTGATTTCTACACTGAACAGCAGGTGAACGGAGGTGTTGGCCATCAGCACCGTGGCACATTTCAGGGACAAGTTGTGTGAATAGGTTGGAGAGGGGAGTTGTGGCCTTCGGTTTTAGGTGAATGGATAGGGTATCATCTCCAGAGGCATCTAGAGTAGAGGAAACACCTGTGAAAGATGTAGCAGAGGGTCACTGGCTACTCAATGCTGCTTCTCCTTGCTTCTCCAGGGCACTGATCCGTTAAGACTTAATTTTGTTGCTTTTTCCTCTGAAAGGCCTTCCCACATGTCTTTAGGTTGACTTGAGGATCAGCTGGAATCATGCACCTGTTAGTCTAAGAAAAGTCAACACTGCTAAACCCAGAGTCTTTGGTGTCACCTGCAAAGATGTGCATACTTGTGGAAGTTAATGTATTCCCAGTGGAAATGCTGTAAGTTGGACAGAGTCCTGATGAGGAGGAAGAAGAGGATGAACCATGGTTAGAGAGAAGGGGGAGAGGCCTGGGGATCTGGGATGCCATGTGTGCTCCAGGGTGCAGGTGCTGTGAAATGCTACAGAAGCAGAGGTGTGGTCCATAGTGGATATCAGAATACTCCAGATATTGTCGTAAAACTATGCCCCCTTCCACCACTGAAAATTACAACATCTCTACCTGTGATGAGGTATGCAAGGATAGAAGGAACGCTGGATTAAAAGATGGATTAAGTCATCAGCATTCTTTGAGAGTCTCTTTTTCTCTCATATCAGGTGTAGATTACCCATGTAATTACCCATTACCATGCTGCATGTTAGGCAGCAGCCTGGGACATAGCTAAATGTAACTCCCTCTGCTTTATCTATCAAGGGGGAAATTTAGTTGCATCCTGTAAGTATAACTTACATTTCAAGAAGTATAAACCAGAGTGGAAGAGGTGAGTATATATTGTTATTGAGAACTTCAATGGTGAAGAGAAGGGAAGAGAAAACAGTAGCTGGAAGAGGGAGTGGAGGCAAGTAGATGGGAAAGATGTCCAGGGAGATTCGGATGTCTCTGTTATTATGTTAGAATGAGGCAAACTGATCAAGCTTTTAGACTGAGAATAGCCAAAAGGAGGAATGACTGACAGCTGGGGCAGAGTCTCTAAGGTAGCTTCAGACAATTAAAAGAAGGTTGAGGTGAAAGTGGAAAAGAGAAGCAAAAAATACAGGTGCAGAGGACACTTGAAATAATGCAGGAGTTGGATGTTAGGCCCATCTTTGGGTCTTGGACTTTTTTTTTTAAGGGATAGAGGGACAGTGAGAGAGAGAGAAAGAATCAATTTTATTTAGTTTTTCTCATGTGGCTTTTGTTGCTCTGAACTTAGTTGTATGTTATGCTTGGATTTGAACCTGTGTCCTCATGCATGCCAGGCAAGCGCCTTAACTGCTGAGCCACCTCTCCAGCCCTTCTTGGACTTTTTAGAAGTCTTCTCTTCCCAGTTTACAATTTCTGCTACTCCATGTGAGAATGGGGGCACAGTGAACCCCAGCCTGGGGCCATCATTTTCTTTGAGTGTGTTTGAAAGTGGCTAGTAGTGAAGAAATGAGTACATATGTCCAGCCTGTGATTTTTTTCTTCAGGACATTAACAAGGAACACATTTCTCTGCTAAAACATCCCAGTTGAAATTTTCTCTTCTTGCACCTTGGCCAACAAGAGGATGATTTCTCTTAGTGCACAGAAGTGTCCTGAGCCTGGTGCCCCGTAGAGACATTAGGCGAAAGGCTTATGATAATTCAGTTCTGGCCAAGAAGCCCTCCCCTGACCTTGTCTCAGCTCTGACCAACTCAGAGTTTGGGTGTGATGTGGGGCAGAGAGTGCTGGTGATAGAGAAAGGGGAGTTATGGCCTTTGAGTGTCAAGTAACTAAAGAATAAGAAATAACATCCTGCTTGCACATGTGCTGGTTAAATCCTTCCTTCTGTGGACTTGGTATTTTCTTGGTATCTAGAAGACTCATCACCATCACTCTCTCTAGCTTCTTGTTTTGCCTGTCAAGATACAGCTTCATCAACTTGCTTCTTCCTAATCTCACCAGTCCATGAAATAGATCATGTTCTTCTGTATTCCATCATCATTCGTGCTGTTCTTACCCCTGGAATATTCTTTATAGCTCATTTACCTTCAACATTCTACTTTTCATTCACAGCTCAGTTCATAAAAACACAATCTCCTAGGGGAGTCAGATTCAGGCTTGGTACTCTATGCCCTCCAGGGAAAGGCTTGTCCAACTGAGATTCTTAAAAGGTATTAAGAGCAAAACCTAGATGAGGTGAAAATCACATAGACTCTGGTAACTGACAGGTGGGGGTTTGTGTCTTCTCAGCTTTCTTTCCTCTGGTTCCTAGATAGAGTGTTAACTCTTCTCCATAAGGCCATTGTGGATACACAGCTAATTGAGTGTCTCTGTAGCACGTGATTGGTTCTTCATCGATATTCCTTCCTTTCTCTTTTTTTTTTCTCTTGTCAATTCTTAATACATGCAGAAAACTACTAAGCTCTGATCCCCCTCTGACTTTAATTGGATCACAAGGGTGGCTCATGCCAGTGCCACCTCCTACTATTCTCTGGCCACTCTGTCCTGGGCATATGCTGCCTGGGTGGGTATTCTTGGTCTGCTTACAGCCATTATAGCTATGTCTTGGTCTTAATTAAAACTTACTGCCTCAGTCCCACTTTGTTTCTTATCCTGCTGAATACTTTAGCACTTGAAATTTTATTTTGAAGATAGATTCCAGGCCTAGCACTGGGGAAGGTTGGCTGACTCAGCAATCAGATTCCTTGACTGAGTTTATCAGAGGAACCCTGTCACATAGTCCAAAATGACCAGGCCAGCTTAGAATGTGCAGTTCAGATATAGGGGCTGACAAATTGGTTTCTCAGGTCATCTGCAAATAACAGCCCCTATGGGGTCAGGTTTTCTCCTAGGCTTTATTTATTTATTTCCTTCCCCAAACATAAATGATGATTCTGATAACTCAGCCTGCCATTAACTAATGGCAAACCCAGTGACTAATTGTGCTTGAATCTGATGAGCAAGTGAGATTAATTGTCCTTGCAGAGACTGGCTCTGAGGACTTGGGGACGAGCTGGAATGCAGGCATGCAATGAGCCAACCCCTTGAAAATGCAGAGCTTTATCAATCAAATCAGACCTCCACGATTTAAGAGGAGCTTATGACATGCTCAGTTCTTTACTTCACAGCTTTCTATGACTTGGAAGCCTGTGTTTGTTTTTTCAGCTTCTGTCTGCTGGCCTAAGGCTGGAAAAGCCTCGTTGGGAGCTGTGTCTCCATTATACTGTGTTTGACCCCACATCTTCAGGCCTCTGCCTGTAGATGGAATTTGCTACAGGAAAAGTCTAAGCCAAAGGTTTTTGCACAAATGATTTATTAGGCAGAAAGGAGAATCTCAAGACAAGAAAATAAAGTAAGACAGAGAACACATGCAAAGTAAGAATCTGGCATCAGATGAAAACTAGCTCCAGCCTGTTCCAAGGAGAGCTCTGGAGAGCAAGTTATCCCACACAGTTGATCCTCAAGCATTGGGCTGCCTTATCATTTCATATCCTTCAGTTGTTGGCAATGGGTTGCCCTTTGTAAAAGAGATGGGATGGTCTTTTCTAAGGAGTGCAGCTCCTCTCTGCAGAGTACAATGCTCCTGCACTGTTAGCAGCCAGCATTCATAGGAGAAATGAGCACATCCTTGCAAAAAGAGATCTAGGTAGGGTACCAACAATATCCACTAAAGGTCTGTCTTTCCTCCCTTCCTTGATCTGAGACTCAAGATATACCTTGTTCTTTGTTAACATGAAAATTCTCCTGCTGGAGCTGATCCCTATGCGTTATATAGCTTATTTAATGAAAACTTCTTGGTTGCAGACAAGACAGGAGGCAGAATATGCCAATTGCTCTTTGATCAAGCACAGGATTCCAAATCTAGGACCTTTAGTTCCCAGTCAGAGTTTCACACCAGGTCTCAGACATCGCACAGTTCCTGGAACCCTCAGAGTGCCTCCCTGTCACCTCTTGATATGTATTCTACACTTGTCCTCTGATTGCCTAATAGTTCAAGAACAAACCTATCCCTCTTATGAACACCTGAAGCTGACACCTGCAGCATTATCTGTGAGGATTAATGTCATATCAAGTTCTGTAGCATTTTTACATCAGGCACTCTGCTGGACACTGAAAGACATTTATTCTTCCTATCCCTGAAGTTTGAATGTTGAACGCATTGTGTTTGTGATGTCCCTCTGATCAGGAAAGATAAAGATGAGAAGGAGATAGATTTCATTCCCCACTACATAAACACATTTTAATTAGCTTATTTTATTATTCCTTGAGATATTTCCCACATTAAACTTGAGGCATGGTCTACAAGCCTGGGGATCAGGGAAACCCCTCAAGTGATACAGAGACAATGTCATTCCTCTAAGCATCTTTCCCCAACAACCCAAGAGCTCCCCTGGCTTCCAGCTCTAAGTTTAAGCTCCTCCTGCATTACTTTGCTCTAGGCAGAATCATTATTCTTCCTAACCAGGGAGAAGATGGGGCAGGTGGAGGGATAGGGGACAGGAAGGAGAGGAAAAGAGCACTGGCATTTTATACAATGCATGCAGGGTCAATTGATAGCCCTAATACACCTCATCATTTGCTCCTAACCATGTCTCTCATGTGTGTGCTGCCCCAGGGTAGACACCACCATTAGATTTCTTCTAGACCTTCCAATAGTGTGAATAATTTCTGAAAACTTTCCTGGGAATAGCTTTCTCTATTTTCTGGGCAATTTTCCTAAGATGAAATGACACAAATCAGCAGCATGGAGCCTGATGGACGCTCTCTTATCTTCTCTGAAACAGCTGTAAAGCCATTGATAGTACATTGAACATGAACCCAGAAATGAGCTCTAAAAAATAATTTTCAATAAACTCCAATGGAATATATCAGCATGTTAGGCAGAGCAATTTTCTGAATGTCTGTCTGAACCTCATGCCCAGGGTTTGTCCTACATTTATCTCCTCCTAGGATAAAGAACCTAGTATGTCCCTGGGTATGATTTGCATTAATAATGAATGAGCCTTCCAGTAACATACACTGGGCATGTCAGAAGCAGGTAATCCATTTGACACTGCTATGGATGGATTTATGTGCCACCAAAAAAAAAAAAAAATCTACCATGTTCACTCTTCGCTTCTCTTGTGCTAACCGATGTGGGACAGTTTATATGGCTCCACAAAATACCAATTTGGTGATCCAGAAGAAAATTAACTTCTCAGAGCCTCAGTTTCCTTGTCTTTCAAATGAGAATAATTGATTGCAGTTGATTTTGGACAGCAGTCATCTTGATCAATCATTGATGTCTATGGGATGATTCCAGGAGTATTCTAAAATTTGCTATGAGATATAACCTACAAGCATTTATGATTAGTCTCTGAAATAAGACTTTTATAACTTGTCTTTCTTGCACTTTGATCTGAGCAATTGGGTTGTACTGAAGCTATTCTCATCTGTTTGACTTCTCTTTAACACACATTTCCTGGATACTCGGTTTGTAGATTTTCTAAGGGACATCTAATACCAAATGGGGAAAGATGCAGGTTTCATCCTGAATACTGGAGAGAGCAGATTAGTCAATGATTTGGGATTCTTGGGCAAGTCACAGCACATCAGCCAAAGAAAAGGTCAAGGGAGAGGTCAAGTTTACGTCCCATGGGAAAGGTGGTGGATGGAAGGAAAGTTAAGGAAGTCACACCAGAAATATGGCATCTAAAATAGGTAGAGAGATATTGGAAATAGGAGCAAACAACTTTTGGTGTAAGTTACATTTAAAAATGGGTTTTTCAATTAGGCAGATATTACAGAATTGCCTTCTACTCAGAAACTTAGCTAAAAAAAGTGGCAGTAGGAATGATAAAAAGGAAGTTTTAGCAGAATAATTCTATTGATTAAGCATGGAATATGTAGAAAAAAGAAAACATGACTAAATAGTCCTAGGACTTTATATTTGTAGGATTGAGAGGACAGCAGTGTCCTCTCAAGTAATAGAGAAGTCAGGAGGTTAGCTGATTTTGGGAAAAGAAGGTTGGGTGATGGCATTCTTAAAGTAAAAAATCTATATTTTGGCATCTTGTAGGTGTTTGGTGCACACCTATGAGTGTAAGAGGGCCTGAGAACAAGGGAGAAACAGCAAAGTCATCTATAAGTTGATGGAATGAAGTAGAGGAGATGACAGGAGTTTCAAGCAGAGCTTATGGAGGAAAAATAAAACTGTGCAGTATCGAGATGGGCAGGCAGAGGCAAGGCGGCTTTCAGGGGACTGTGGTCCTGGAGTCTAGTGATCTCGCAAGATGGTGGACCCCATTGGTTGAGGGAAGAGCAGGAGCTGGCTAGCTCTGTGAGCAGAACATGCAGACACAGGGTGCACTCATTTGTCCTCAATTTTGTATTATAGACCCAAGAGAGTGTCTCTTAATGTTCTTTTGTGCCTAGTTACCATTTTGGACTTCTGGTATTGTTTCTGGCCCTTTTTCTGAAGTATCTCCCTATCTTAAGCAAAATTTCTCCACTTAATTACTCAAGGTGGAAATGCAGTGACCTTGTGAAAATCCCTTTGAAATTTCTTTAAGGGGCTTAAAATCCCCATTGCACTGCTTCTAATGCAACTCTTGGTTCTGACTCAGCGTTTGGTTCCCATTTTGGAGCCTTCTGGTTGCAGAATTTTCCCAAGTGAGCTCACAATAACTGTATTACCCTGAGATGGACAAAGCTGGGCTAAATAAAGTTAAAATGTTTCTTTTAAAGGACTTTTCAGAGTTTTTTCTATATTATTATGCATTGTAAGTCTCCAAAAGGGACCTATCGTGTTAGGTATTTCCCAAATGTATTTTTAAAAATCGAAAATATTTATTAAAAAATATGAGAAAGACAATAAAGTAACTTGAAAAACATATTTTCATCACGTTTTTAAGGGTAACAGAATATCTTTTTTATGACAGAATTTTATCAGTATTTCTCACTGTTAAGCCAAAATACAACAGACTATATTGTTTGCATGAAAAACAGGAAATGAGCTAGAGCCTTCTACATTTCCCAAGCTGAGTTCATTGATTGCTTCAGCTTCAGGCTCCTGCATTGAAAAGTAAACTTTTTAAAAGAAGATTTTCTATTTTAGCAATCTGTGTTACTACATGGAACAAAAGTATTAAAGGCAGCTTCCAGCTGGGGCTGGATACAGGAAAGGGCCCCAGGACCAGATCAATGTGAAAGATGGGAGTCTGCAGTCCTTCCTTAGACCATCTAATCTAAGAATATGGACAGTTAGGACCCAGAAATAAGGGCATACCCTGAGGATTAGAGCCACAAATGAAACTGGAGACTCAGAAGAAAACCATAGTCAGAAAATAGGTCCGGAGCCAGGCAAGAAGGGTGTGGGTATGGAAGACGAAGCCAGGAGCTTCAAAATGATGTGAACATTGCTTTATGTGCATTATTTACTTCTTATTTCCCCGGACAACTTTTCCACATTGGATATCGTTTATCTTGTGCCAGTCCCCATGATCCCCAGAGGAGTCCTGGAGCCCTTGTGCATCCTTGGTTCATCCCTCCAAGATATAACACTGACTTCTGCATAGGCACAGGCAGTGAGTGTGCAAAGAAATGCTATCTGTAAAGTGCTCTGCGCAGTCCCAGGCACATGGAGTTCCTCAATAAATAAGAGATGACTCATTCCCTTCAGCATCCTCCATCTCTGTTCTCCCTATTGCTCTTCCTGGTAGAATTAAAGGAGAAGGTAAGACCCTGGATTTAGGTGATGGCTACAAAATAGCCATTGGACATGGCTTTTATTTGTAAGTGGTGGTGCTGGAATTGAACCCAGGTACTGACACATGCTAAGCAAGTGCTCTACCGCTGAGCTGGAAGGCAAATTCAGCTTGGTTAGGGCTACATGCTTGTTCAGTCCTGGAAGAAGGAATCCTGTGTGTAGCCATGTGTCGTCCGTCCTCTGGTGATATCAAGGCATTTCTAACTTGAATGATGCTTTCATAACACCTGATTCTGCCAGTGCAAATACACAGTGGTTGTCAATGTGTCCTCTGGGTCCTGATTCCCAGACACTTTAGACCACACATTATTGTCATGATTAGTTTCGGGGCTCACAGGAAAGATCAGGAGCTATGGAGAACACGACTGATGTCACTGATGCATCATTTTGCGTCTGAATACTGGTGACCTTCCCTGAGAAGATTATTTTACTGCTGCTGCTAAAGGGTGAGACAGAGTCTTCCTTTAAGCAGTGGTAGGTTTTGTAGCCATCCCTTAGGCTACAGTCTTTGGAGTGTGGGCTAAGAGTCCTGCATTCACATTGGCTGTGTATCCTTGGAAATGGACTGTCCTGTATGGGTCTTATTGCCTGGATCTCTGAAATGAGATGTTCCAAGATTTCTAAACGTGTACTCTGCTCTGATATCTTGTACGCTAATCAACAATTTTATCTCTGGTCCTACACATTAATTTCTACAAAATGTCTCAGCAGAGGCTTCTTTTGGCTCAGCACACAGAGAAAAGCAAGCTTCAGTCTGGGGTTAAGAATTAGGTATACTTTCTTCTTTCCACTTTAGCACACCATGCAGAGAGGATGCACATCAATCTGCAGACACCCACAACCACATACAGTCATAGCCTCATACTCTACTGCTCACACACAAGGACTGCCTGTCCTCTTTGTTCATCGTCTTTGGCCAAGAAGGTCGGGGATGAAGCTGCATTCCCCTTCCCAGGTCCCCTTTTGGAGTCTCCACATGAGAGCACATTTTGGATCCAATATTTAATGGGAGTGTAACTTTAGGAAAGTTAATTAACCTTGTGGACCCCAGATTACTCTTTTATAGATTAAGAATAATAATTGGCATTACTTAAAAGAGTTGCTTGGTAAATATTCTGAATGCTCCATACATAGTCAGCACTCACTGATAATCATCTTCCGTTTATCTTTGTTTTTTTAATTAATAGCCTATTAGAGAACGTAAGCAAATAAAAAATGTGGATGTATGTCTTTGTGTGTATGGGTGCACACTTGCATGTATATGAGTTCTGGTAAAGGAAGAAGGTGCAACCTATTAGGCTGCTTGCCCCAACCTGGAGATCATAGAAAGATGCTAGGGAAAGTTATCCAAGGAAGAAGAACAGGTGAAGTATCGGCAGCTCCCCAGACGATGGCTGTAGGTGCTGATTTACACCCAAGACGGCCATGTAGATCACTGAGCCTGCTGTCCTTTGGCAGCACTAAGAGTGGGGGTGGAGAACCACTCTGTTTTCCTGCTGCTAATGAAACTCAGCTTTCTCTTTGTGTCTGCTCTTCTCTGCCTCTGCTTATTTCTCTCTTTATAGCCTAATGAGTGTTCTTTGAATTTCCCCAAACTAGGGCAGTAGCCCTGATGTTGGAGGAGGTGGGACATCTGAGAAATACTGGGAGATCAATTTGGTCATGCCTGTTGGGATATGACAGATGGGAGAAAGGCTGAAATGAGAGGCAGGGCAGCCCAGGTCCTGGCTTGACATGAGGTGTACAGGAGAGGAGCCAGCTCTGGTGATCACAGTGAGGTTCCTTTGGAACAACCAAGTGTTAGGTGCCCTTGGATGTCCAGGTGAAGATCTCCAACAGGTAATGATGATGAGAGAGCTCAGAAGGAACTGAGGTCACATTCCCCTGCAGTATCTGAAATCAGGGCACACTGTTGGCTCTCAGCACAGTTGGCTATTGAAACTGATTTATTGATTACAATGAAATTGACCTACATAAGATAATGCAAACATGAGCATCTCTGAAATCATCCAGCAGTGCCCTCATGCCTTACAAGTAAATTTGATTAAAATGTCTTACTTTTTCCACCGAGGCTGCCCGTACCTGCCCTTAGTTGGGGCTTGAAGCCTCCCAGGCAGGTAAGTCAGAGCACAGGGGCATCCTCTGCATGTGGGAGGGGCAGGAGAAGATGGTTCTGCAGAGGGACACACTGAGCCTGCAGGGAGGTTCCTGCCCACACCCCCCCCAGGAGAACTGCTCCAGGGCTGGTCCCCTGGGAAGCGCCTACTCACCCTCCCCTGACCTTTCAGGCCTCTGTTTGGTTAGAGCAGAGTCAGGGGATGGTATTGTCAAAACTGGTGTTGAATTCTCACCGACCCATATTTCCTAACCATACTGAGCCTCAGTTTCCTCATCTTTAAAACGGCAGTGCTCCATGTTTCTGAGTATATAGATACTCCTCAACTAACAGTGAAGTTACATCCAAGTAAACCATCATAAATTGAAAACAACCTGAGTCCAAACACATTTACGTGTTGCCACTGTTCAGCATCCCCAGAAGAGTACCTGACAGTTTATCTCCAGCCCAAGAAAATTGCAAAATTAAAAATTTGAAGTATGTTTCCTCCTGAATGTGTATTCTTTTCACATCATTGTAAAATCAAACAATTATAAAGTATTGTAATAAAGTGGGGGATCTTTGTATTCTGAAATTTTAGTGTACAATACATTAAATATTATTTTCTCCCCAGGGCTTACCAGGGGACATTTCCAAAATCAGTGGCCTAATTACTTACAGAAGATATGGGCTATCACATCATTGTTCTTTGTATAATTTATTTGCTTGTTTTGGAAGACATTTGTCAGGACCAAAGCCCTGACCTCCAGGGGTGAGCTGTGCATACCCCTCTCCACCCTCCCTTTGGAGAAATTATGCTGATCTTGCCTGGCAACCTGCCTCCCTTCCTGAGACAGCCTGGAGATGCATATTTATGTATTTCCAGTCATCACCCAAGAGCTCAGATTTTCCTGTCCTTGGTGTCACTTTAATTAATACACTCTCATGTGCTGGTGACAAAATTAGGTTGCAGGGGTGGCAGGCATTTATATCACGAAGGGAGAGAAAAAGGTGTTTTGCACCATTTTCCTTCTTGAGCTCTGCTATTAATCTTTGCAATCAATACTCCTTTATTTTTGGCTCCAGAAGATGGTGGAGTGGAATCAAACTGTCAAGCAATTTAAGGCCACATCTGCATAAGCAATAGAGATGGTTTGTTACTTTCACTCTAGGTGAAAACATGTGTCCCCGGACAGATGTGGCAGGGCCAGCCTCTGTGATTCTCATGCCAACTTTATGATATGTTTGATTTAGGTAAAGTGCCTGGAACCTGCTGGGACTAAGTTGTTATTAAATACCATCTGCAGTTTTCCCTTTAATTAATATCATAAGAATTAGTATCCCATACTTTAATTACCTTGTTAACCCTTTAGGATCATGAGAAGGAGGAGGGAAATGTGGCAGTGTGGACCAGGGTGGTTCTTTAGAGGATCTTGATGTTGGTGTCTTTTGTCCTGTTACCCCTACTTGGTCACTGTCTAGGTGTGATGCTGGGGATGCTGGGGTTTGCTTATGTGGAAAGTAAACTGAGTGTATTGGTTGAAATATCAGTCACACCCATTTTCCTGGCCCTTTAAGTGAAGTCACCTCAAAGGTAGTGCTAATAATAATAGTTATAATGGTGACATAACAATAAGTAGCATTTATTGAAGGATTCCTATTATTGTATCATATAGTACAATATACTACATGTTTTACGTGTGTGTGTTTATACCAACCCTCAATAACTGTGAGGAGTTGGTTGCCAGACTCCACTCCATAGATATAAAAATCTGAGGATGCCCAAGCCTCATGTACATAATGGTATAGTATTTGTATGCAACCTACCTGTATCCCTCTATGTATTTTAAACCATAGCTAGATGACTTGTAAAATACAAAGAAAATTCCATATAAATAGGTGGTGTTGTATGTTGTTTACAAGAAAAAAGTCTGTGTATGTCCAGTACAGATGTAATTTTTTTCTGAATATTATCAATTTACAGTTGGTTGAAACCTCAGATGTGAAACCGGTGGACATGAAAGGCCAACTGTATGTGTATATAAATATACATAAACATATACATATATTAAAATATATGTAAATATAATGTTGTATAATACAACTATGTGGTGTTAGGAGCTAGCTTAGTGTTTTCTGTAAACTGCATCTTTAAATTTTTCCTACAGTGAGCTATTAGTACAAGTGAGCAAAATGAGGCAGAAAATCAGTCCGCACCACTGGTATACAGTAGAGTGTGGATTTAAATGCCATTGCATTTCAGTGACATGTATCACTTAATAAAACATTCAGATTGAAAAGTTGAAAGTCTCGAGGCAAAGAGGGGACCTATTGTTGCCTCTTGGTTTCCATTTCTCTCAAAGGAAATGAAACATTCTAGTATCACTACCACTGTCACCTCCAAGGTACTCATGGCTGTGGCTTCAAGCTTGCATCTCAGCAAAAAAGACTAAGCTCTTTGGTACAGCTGGGACTTTGAAAATGCTTCATCGAACCATGTGGGTTAACAAGACTTATAGACTTTCAGACATCACAAGACTAAACAAACAAAAAAATCCCCTGAAAACATAGATAGTAAAGTCTGAGCTGTAAGGTTAGTCTTAAAATAATGTTCTAATTTTAAGGTAAGAGCATTTTGGAGTCAGATACCTCTGTGCAGCAATTTTTTGTTCACACTGTCTCTGAATAAATGGACCACAAACAGATCACTTCTCCCATATGCCTTGGCTTCCTCATAGGAAAATGAAGATGGTCATACTTCTTCTCTTGGGTTGCTTGAGGATTTTACATGGTGCCTAACAGACAGTAGGTGTTCTTTGAACAGTGTGACTCCTCTTGCTGGAGGACCCTACTGTGTCAATGCTCATGCTGTTGTTCAAGGGAGTATGTTTTTAGAACTCTTAGTGAAGAGTTTCCTTCTGGGCCTCTGCTCTGTATTCTGGCTGTGCCGCACGTCAAGACTGAGTGACTGTTCCTTATGGCAAGGTTCTTCTCAAGGAGCATGGCATCAGAAATGAATTTGAGCTAGAGGGGACACTGTGCCTTTTATTCTCCAAGAGGTTCCTCTTCACAGGTGAATTGACCATTTATTCATTAATTCATACATCAGGCAGTCGCTGAGCACATTCTGAACCTGAGTTGGGCTGAGAATTGTGGAGTTAAAAGTATTTCAGTAAATCACTTTAGAATCAATATAATGACCACACTGTAAGAGTTGTTTACAATCAGGGGTAATCCCATTCATTCATTCATCCATCCATCATTCATATATTTCTACAATGAAAAGATCATTTGCTCTCATGTGCCTGGTTAGGCCTTGGAGATAAAGAGGTGAATGAAAAAATGTTGTGCCTACCTTCATGGAGTGGCAGTTTGCAATTCAGAGTAACAGGTGAGTCACTCAGTACAGTACAGCAAGACAGCTCCATGACTAAGGAAGTCTCCATGATTGTCAGCACGTGAGACTGTGTTAGTTTCCTAGTATGGCCAAAATAGTGCACCATAAACTGGGTGGCTTGGATAGCAGAAATTTCTTTTCTGATAGTTCCATAGGCTTCAAGTCTGAGTTCAATGTGCTATTTGGTTCCTTCTGAGGACTGTGAGAATCTGTTCCTTGTTTCTGCCCTAGCTTCTGATGGTTGATGGCCATCTTTGGCATTCTGTGGCTTTTATTTGAGTTACCCTGTTCTTGAACTTTATTCCATACCACAATCTCCCTGTGTTGTGTCTGCATTCAGATTTCCTCTTTCATAGGAACACCAGTCATATTGCAGTAAGGTCTACTCTAATGAACTCATTTGAATTGGTTACCTCTGTTAAAGATCCTATCTCCAAACATGGTCACATTCAGAAGTACTGGAGGTTAGGACTCCAGCATTATTTATTTTATGGAGATGCAATTCAACCCATAAAGTGAAGGGCGTCTTCAGTGTAATCCCGAATGCAGTGGCAAGACCTACAATATGAGGGGCTGGCTGCATGTTTAGAAATAAATGTTTCCTGTAATAGATGGGAATGACCAGAGGTGAGAGAAAGCGCTGTGGACTTGGGAGAACAGTTTCAGTATGTGTCCAGTACACAAAGTGTAGGGATGGTACTGGGGGACTGAGTGGAATGAATCCTTCATGGCCTAGAGTGCTATTTGGAAGATTGCTTTGTCCTAAAGTGAGCGTGGAACCAGAAAGGATTTATCCAGGCACCGTCATGTTCAGAATCCATTGCCACCTCCCATAGAGAATCTTGATCACAGTGGAGTGTCAGGACGCTGTCTCCTCCAACAGGGCCCAGCTCTGTACTGGTCAAGCTTGTTTCCCTGGTAGGGACTAAAGTCAGAAGAATGCTATTCATGGTTCAGTTCAGGTGTAGGGGAACATAGTCTCTTCCCCAGGAAAGAAATCCTGTGGTTTGGAAAGAGAAGAGAGACTGTCTCCTGTTGGCCCTGGCCCACTGGCAGGAGGAGTACTGAAGAGCAATAACAATACAGTGAGCAGAGCTAGGGAGAGGCAAGCTTCACTGAGATGGCCCTGTCCCTCCCCTGCCTCTTCATTGCCCCTTGATGGCTCATTGGCTCCTTTCATTGTAGTCATCTGGCCTGTGAAACCAACCATTCTCACCATCTGAATCCTCTCCTTCTGGGTGGTCTCCTAAGGTCAACCACCTGCCTGTCTTTGTGCCTTTTGTTCTCCAACTTGTCTTGCCAAACTCAGAATATTTTCAGAAATGCCTTTATAGAGAGCTGTAAGCACTCTTGTTTGTCTACCTGATTAGAGCCTCCAGAGCAAAAGGAAAGGACAGAAAAACAGGGATGAGACAGTAGAGACATGTGGCTTACGCATCATTTATCCACTCTAATAAATCATTTGCCAAGCAACTCTTAGGACCTGAAGATCCAGTTGTAGCCTATCCTGGTAGTCCAGGCCCTGAGTCCCTGGAAACACCTGAGACAGCTTCTGTCCTGCTTGGCACAGATAACCCATGAATGTGGTGGTGGCATGTTTCAGGAGGACCTTGCTTCTGGCTTCACATCTTTCTGGACAGATAGCAGGCACAGAGACAACTGTCTTTGAATGACACAGGCCTGTGAGTGTCCCTGGAGGACACTCCTTTCT
Organism: Aplodontia rufa; assembly: GCA_004027875.1. Taxonomy (NCBI): domain Eukaryota; kingdom Metazoa; phylum Chordata; class Mammalia; order Rodentia; family Aplodontiidae; genus Aplodontia; species Aplodontia rufa. Next base: position 76,785 of record PVKS010004697.1, read on the forward strand.
CTTGAAGAATGCAACAACTTCCACTGAAAATATCCTGCCATCTCTTCCTGCTGAAAGGCCCTTGCCTCATTGGGAAGGGATTGGCTTAGGCTGTGCATTTGTGGCTGGATTTTTGCATTTATTATTTTCCACCCCAAGGTACTGGGGGGCAATATTATGTAACTGATTCAGGGAAGCCCACAGCCATCTGAGCTGATTCCTTTGAAGGTGGTGAATTCACCTTGTCTTTTGGGTGTGGCATGGCTATGGCTTGGTATGACTTGGAGGCCAGCTCCCTGGGGCCCTGCTTCTGGGAAGCAGCTGCTGGTGCCCTGCAGGGCAAAACCCCTGGTGACTGGGTTTTAATTGCTAGAGGTCTGTTCTTTGTGAGATCCCCCCATGGTAGCTCTGAGTCCCAATAGGTGCCACAAAATGAGATTCTAGTTATCAAAGAAAACAACCATATTTCAGAGAAAACAGTCCATGATACTGCTTTGTTGGAAGATAGAATCCTAAACAAGATAAGATTTTTAGTTCCAGCTCAGACCACAGAATGATGAAATATCACAGCAGGGGAAGAGCTGACAGATCATCTTGTCCAGGGGTTTCCACTGCAAATGTTTACAGGGTCAGGCAGAGAATGTAAATGTCTGTCTGAAAGCAAAGAAAGTACTGGGCCTGTGAGGACCCAGAGATCACATGCCACTAAAACCACTCAATTTAAAGCAAACACATTGTACCAGCCAAACCAACCACTTCTGGACCTGTCAAATAGACTTACCATTTATGGGCATTAATATAGCATGATTTTCTCATTTACTAGTTGGGATAACTGAGGCTTCTAACAAAAGCACTGAGAACAGTGAATGCTCACAGAGTGTTTCCCTTGGACTGACACCATTCTTGGTGCTTTTGTAGATGAGGCCACTGATGCACAGAGAGGTTAAGTAGCTTGTCCAAGGCTACAGAGGTAGGAAGCAGCAGAGTGACATTCTAAGTCACAGACTGACTCCAGTGCCCAAATTCTGAAGCTTTCCCCTCCATTGCCACTTCAGTCTGGATGTACTTCAGAACAAGGAAGTGCTGGGCCCTGGAATTTCAGGATGATAACACAGGGAATGGTACATAGTCCCATATTTTTTCCTGCTTCTCAAGAGTGACATGTTCAAGGTGTAGAGCCAGACTTTGCAGTCAGAACAGATCGTTGACATATTCAGCTTTTGTGCTGAAGGGGAGGGGCCTGGGTAAATTGATATAAGTCTCCAGTTCTTTGAGAAGTTGGGGTCCTGAGAATGAAGACTGGAGTGACTTCTCCCTAGGCTGCTGTGATAGTCCCATGAAAGAGGGTGTTTGAGTCACCTTTTTCACTATAGTGACCTGACAAGAACAATTTTAGGAGGAATATTTTATTTGGAGGCTCACAGTTTCAGAAGTCTGAGTCTACAGAAAGCTGGCTCCATTCCTTGGGGCTCCTGATGAGACAGAACATCATGGTGGAATAATGTGGCAGAGGGAAGTAGGTCACATGATGGTCAGGAAACAGACTCCACTTGTCACATACAAAATATATACCCCAAACATACACCCCCAATGGCCCACCTCCTCAGCCATACCCCACCTGACTTCAGTTATTGCTCAAACCCTATCAGAGGTGTAGTCCACTGATTCAGTTAAGAATCTCATAACAATCATTTCTCCTCTGAGCCTTCTTGGATTGTGACACATATGAGCTTTTGGGGGGTATGTTTGATGCCCCCTCATGCCAGAGTCCTTCAGTTTACTTTCCCAACAGTTTTTCCATAGTAGTTTGCCTAGTTCCTTGGATGGGTGCTTTATTCCCATCAGACAGTTGAGTATTGGACACCAGCACAGTTATCCTGGTGTCTTGCCAAAACCCTCAGAAGTTAATGGGATGAATAATTATCCAGAGAAAAAGGAACAGGACCATGCTCCCTGCTGCCAACATCCTGGTTTTGCAGCTATAAACAGTGTTGTTCTGATGGGTCACAGGCAGATTACCAACGATGCCTGTGATGATGCCTGCCTGGCTGAAGAGAGTGCCAGGCGAGGCTGTTTGGCTTGTGGGGCTCCTGGGGTGGTGTGGCTGGCACCTGGCATTGCTAATGATGCCACCAGAATCTTTTGTCCAAGAGAAAATCAGCTGTAACTGAGTGGTCCATGACATGAACATCATGTGTAATTGGAGTTGGTTTGGGATGATCTCTTGGGCATCTTTGAAATGCAGGACTGAGAATGCTTGGCATTGGATTGACCAGCAAGTTCAACCTGGCCCTAGCATGCACCAGCTCCATAAACTTCATAATTTCCTTATTTGTAGTGTGGGAAGAGTAACAACGGGTGGTTTTGAAGATAAAACAAGCCAACCCTTGTAATGGCACTTGGCCTTCCAGCCTGTGACCCCAAACAAGACTCATCAATAATAAACAACTTTCTCCTCTCAGTTCTCTCTCTCCTAACCTTTCCACAAGAGTCTGCATCCTTGTTAAAGTGATTTTTCTGCAAACTGATTCAGAACGGGTAGCACTGCATAGCTTCACAGTTAATTATAGCCAGTTTTGCATTGTTCAATAACAGGCTCATGTGTCTAGCATTTTCTCTCCAGCTTTCCCACGAGAGAATGGCCTGACTCTGTTTTCTTACATGGTGAGTGCTGATTGCCCAGATCCATAAACAAGCTCAGGCGTGCAGATGTCTCTTGTGCTGTGACCCCTGTACCACCTGCTGTGGCTGGTTTATCTGGCACATGAATCTGCCTCCTATGGGGTCTCCATCCCATTACTAAGGATACCTTGCCTCCATCAACACTGCCCCTTTATTTTAAAGTTTGTCATAATGAATGGTAGCCCTCAGTCTGAGTGTTTTGGCCCTCCAGCAATAGCCTGGTGTGCCATTCCTCTCCTTTTCCTGACTCGGGGCCCTGCTGCGCACACTAATACACATATACCCAGGCCTGCCTGCGTGCACATGGACACACTGCTCCCCAACTCTCTCTAAATTGGACGTGTCTCGCTTCCAGACTAGGACTTCCCTGCTGTGCCAGGTACAGGATATGCCACCTACTCGTTCATGCATTCTCTGACCCTGTGTTTATCAAGGGAGCTTTGATAGTTCATCATTTTTCCATTATCTTTGCACTTCTACAGTTCCATTATAACTATCCTCTAAGTATCTTATGGGTAATTGTTGTCTCTCTAGCCTATCCTTAATGCTTCTTAGTTGTTTACCATTTCTGTTCCTCTTAGCAAAATGTAAGTAATTCCCAGAATGTTTCACTCTCTTGCACATATCCATGATCTGAAAATTCTGGTATCTTTGCCCAGAACATCTTCAGTTCCTCTCCTCTATGTGGCAGTTTTCTCTTTCTCCTTGTGTCTTGGCCTCACATTTCCTGATCCCTCCTTGGCCTCTCCTTTCCAACTAACCCTCTTTTTGCCCCACATTCCAGAGCCTCATCAGTCAAGCTGGGATAGGTTCAAGATCCTTATGACTCTGTGGTTAATTCTGTAATTGGCATTTTGCATGATGATTTTAGTCCTTGGTGTACTTGTCAATCCTCCCCACTTACTTACCGAAGTGGGATACTTATCATCTCCTTGGGGTGATGCTGAAGTATATGGGTTTTTGTATTAAGCAGTTAGGACCTCTTCTTGACTTGCTCCTTCTGTAATCTTCCATCAGTTTCTTAGTCTCCCTGTTCCTCTGTTTCTTCATCTGTAAAATGGGGGTTTAATAATAACTTTACAGAAGGATTATTGCCAGGGTTAAATGAAGTAACATAAATGAAGTGTTAGCAGAGTCTGGGAATTACTGTTATTGTACCTTCTTGGGAAGCAGGTATAATAGAGGACCTCAGATGTCTACAAAGAAGGAGAGGAGAGAAGGAAGAGTGGGGAAAAAAACCCAGCATGGAGGCAAGAGACTTGGGCTGTTGCTTTGGAGTGGGAGGGGAGAGATAGGCTACACCAGGAGGGAGGGAAGGCACCTTCACAGCCTCCCACAGGGTTACTGCTCTGATTTGCATTTCAGTCACATTTATGACAGCTTCATAATGGATTAAGAGCCCAAGAACTGATATATTAAAGGTTAATGGTGCATCCTGCTTTTGTATTGATTTGTGGCAGCAAATATTTGCAGGTGTTGAGACCTGGGAGCCAGCCCTGCGCTTGGCATGGAGATGCTGCCTGATGGCAGTGCTGTTCCTGCAGGGCTCACACAGAGTTTCAGGGACACAGGAGCCAGGGAAGAGGCTGCATCCCAGGGGAATTCTCAGTTATTGGATGTGCATTTCTATTAGATCCATGAAGAAAATGGATCCTGAAGCACCAATACCCTGAGGATGAAACCCATAGGCCTGACTCCCAGGTTCCTTAGTGATCTGTTCCAGAGATGTCTGTGACCTGCATAGCTCTGTGCTATGCATCCTGATCCAGGGCCACAGTTCTTCAATTCCAGTACCTCAAGTCATTGCTATTCCTGCTTCTCTGCAGATGGCCTACCCAACTGTTGTCCTGAAATGAGACTGTTTGCCTCAAAATGAAGACTTTTCCATCAGGATTTCCAACTTTGATATTTTGAAGGCAACTTTTAGTCTAATTCATACATACTATATGATTAATATATATTATATATATATATGTATGTGTATACACATACACATACACATACACATATACACATACATATATATATATAAAATATATATAGCCTATGTTCATTGAAATGTCTACCATTTGCCAGACCCTATTGTGGGTAGAAGGCAAATTATTCCAATTTGACTGGTATTTTGTTAGTTTTATCCCTGAAATTCCCACATCCCAGAAAAATCTCTCAGTCCTATAAACTGGAAGAGATGACCACCCAAGTTGTAAGCACTGATTACATAACAGTAAGGCAAATAGCTGAGTCACATTCTAAGGGGGACATTGACATTAAACAGCCATATATGTCATGTTTCTTTAATTTTTATCATATAGTTCAAGAATGATGGTGTTTTATCAAGGATTGTCAGCAAAAACCTCTTGGAGAAGGTGACATTTGATCAGAGACTCAAGACACAGACATGATGGGCCAATTAGAGATCTGAGGAGTGTATTAGGCTAGGATAAAATTTGGCTACAAAAAAAAAGTAGGAAGGCAAGGAGACCAATGTGGTTAAGAATAGAGGTATTAAGTTCCTATCATGTGGAACTTTTAGGCTTGAAAGGATTTCAGATGTTCATTTGAGAGACAAAAAGCTATTGGAGTTTGTTTTTTTTTTCTTAAAGGGAGAGGAGAAGTGAGAGAAAGAATAAATTTATTTAGTTTTTCATTGCTCTGACAGTTTGTTGTATACGTGGTGCTAGGGCTTGAACCTGCATCCTAGTGTGTGCCAGGCAAGAGCTATAACCACTGAGCAACCACTCCAACCCCCATTGGAGGGTTTTGAACAATGAGGTGATGTGATCTGGCATATATTTTCAAAAGATCACTCTGAGCTGGGCACAATGGCCCACTCCTGTAACCCCAGCAGCTTGGAAGGCTGAGGGAAGAGAATCAGAAATTCAAAGCCAGCCTCAGCAACTTAATGAGGCCCTAAGTAACTTAGTGAAACCCTTTCTCAAAATAAAAAAAAAAAAGAAAAAGACTGGGGATATGGCTTAGTGGTTAAGCACCACTGGGTTCAATCCCAGGTACCAAAATAAAAAGAATAAAAATTTGCTCTGTTTTCTTTCCAGGGAATGGACTGTAGGAGTAAAAGGCAGAAGCAAACCACTCCAGAGATGATCTCAATATTCTGGTGCAATGTAGAATGGTTTATAGTGATGTCGATTAGATTCTACATCTCTCTTGATAATAGAAAAGCTTGGAAATTGTACATGAAATATGCAGGAAAGAGAGGAATTGGTGTGATTCCAAGACTTTTGGCCTCAGCATCTCAAATAGAGCAGCACTTAAGGCAGGAGAACTAGAGGAAGAGAGGGTTTGTTGCTGGGTTTTGGGGTTTGTAGTTTAAAAGCTTGAGTTTAGCCATGTTTGGTTTGGGTTCCTTCTAGCCATCCAAATCGAGTTTTCAAGTGGGATGTTGCCTGGAGTTGATAGGGTGGGTCATGGCTGGGTGGTCCACTGGAAATCACTTGTATAGAACTCTATCTCTAGCCAATGGATTTGATGAAACTCTGGCAAAAGCACTGTCACCAGAGAAGAGAAGGGATCTGATTCCTGAGCTCTGGAACACTCTAAGATTCAGAATCTATGAAGAAAGAGAACTGGGGAAGGAAGTGGATAAGAAGGTGCCTGCAAGATGGGAGAAAAGCTACTAATAACGGTGGCCCAGAAATCAAAGGAAGGAGGACTTCACGAGGGAAAGAGTGAGGCATTATCAAATGTTGCTGGTGGGGGTAGAGTGAGGATTGGGAACTGGCTGCAGTATTTGGGAGTGCATTAATGACCTTCACAAAAGCACCTTCTATTCAGTGATGGGATGAAAACTTCAGTAAGGCAGGATCATGAGAAACGAGAAGAGGATAATAGAGATGATAACCATAGAAAAATCTCTAGAGAGCTGGAGGGGTGGCTGGAGGAGGCTGCAATATCAAAGAAGGAATTCTTTTTAAAGGTAGAAGATGTATGTGTTTTCAAGCTGATGGAAATGATCCGTAAAGAGAAGCAATTTTATGATGGAGGAGATAGAGGTGACAATGGCAAGAGCAAGGTACTTTGAGAAAGCAGAAAAGTCTGGGATCCAGGAGACAACAGACAACAGAAGCAGACAAAATAAGAGCAAAGGCAGAGCCACTGGTTTAAAAGGAGGTCATTCTGGCATTTGGTGGTTTTAGAAAAGAGAGTTATTTAGAAAAGCAAAGTTCTTTACTGATGGCTTCTACCTTCTTAGGAAATAATAAGTAGGGTCATTTTCTGAGAGTCATCCAAGAGAGTGGGAGAATGAATTGCACAGGGAAATTTAGAAGATTGCCAGGCAGTATCAAGTGTCCACTTGACATTAGGAGGCTAGTGATTCTAAGGTTAGGCCAATCATCATGCTGGTCTCCAGGCTGGATTCCCCCTGCCCCCCAGCCATACTCAGGCATTCAGCTATAAACACAGAATTGGTTTAAATTAGATTTGATTCTTCCAGACAACATAAACTTAGCCCATATTGGGGTAAAGGGATCCAGAGATGGACACAGTCCATTTCCCAAGGGAGCTCACAGTTGAGTCAGGGAGGTAACACATGGAATACAGGGATAAACGTCAAGATAGGCTCAGCCCAGAATGCATAGAGGGCCAGTGTGGACCTACTCTTTTGAGAGGACATGGTAGCTGAACTGCTTCTTCCTGTACATCTGAACAGGCAAAAAATATGATTAAATGAAGACTCAGGCCTGAAAGAGCAGGAGACCTTCTGGGGGGACACCCCATGAGCAGGATAGCCTGTGGAGAGGTTGCAAGAGGCAGAAGCTAACATACAGAAGGCTTCCAGGCTGAGCCTCCCATTGCCAAGGACATTAGAAATCCCTAGATTCGACTTAGTGATGATTGTGGACCTTGAGCTTCTGCCATAAGCTAGGGCCTAACCCATAGTAACCCAATCTTATCAAGGTGATTTTCACAGCTCCCATTATTGAGCCCTGGTCAGTTTCGTGTCTAACCTGAGTTTGGCAAATAGGAAACACATGATGCATTTGTTCACCTTTCAGAGACTTAAACTGGGCTTCTTTGGTCTGCTTGGGGCTAGGGTACCATACAAGGCTTGGATTAAATCTAGACAAAAGATGCAGAAGTAAGGAAAACTCTAGACTGCCTGGCATGGGAATCTCAGCCCTGCCCACTGGATGCCCACATGGACTTTGGCCCCTTCAATTAGTTGGATGTTTGGTCTGGTTCTGGGGACTGAAAATAGAACTATCTCAGTTCTTGTTAAGTTTCTCTTAAGGGCAGATGGTAAAACAGGCATTTGATGGGCTGGGAGGGAGAGAGGCCTCCCTCTTCTACATGCATCTAGGACCAACTCTTAGCCTGCAGGGAGGAGGTGTGGCCATGGAGGAGAGAAGAGACCTCAGAGCTAAGTTTCCAAGGCCTGGAACTGATGCTTGGGCAGCAGAGGGATTTTTAAAATTATTCAAATCACATTTTTGTTTATAGCATAATAAAAACTGTAATTTTACAGAAATACATTTGTGAGAAGTGGAAGACTTTGCAACTCTGCTTGTTCCTCCTATTTTTGTTTTGATATTTATTTACAACTATTAATGGCTGCTGTTTATAAGAATGGAAATGGGTACTATGTGTAAATGCTTTGAGGTTTTTTGTTTGTTTTTCTTAGCAATTTATTTGGGGCATGTTTTAATTTCAGTAGTACAGTAGTCTTCCCTTACCTGAGAGACACACAGTTCAAAACTCCTATGAATGCCTGGAACTGAGGACAGTAACAAAAACTGTGTATTATTTTTTCCTATACATACACACTTATGATTTTAATTTATAAATTAGGCACATTAAGAGATTAAAAACAATAACTAATAATAATTATAACATGCTATAGTAAAAGTTATTTAAAAACCTATGAATTCTTTATTTCTAGAAGTTTCCACTTAATTCTTTCAGGCTGTATTTGCCTGTAACTGAAACTGAGGAAAATAAAAAATGTAAATATGGATGGCTTACTAAACCCCCTCAAATCAAGATATAAACTTGGAGAGAAAACCATGTGGAGGGAAGTTTGAAGAGGGAGGAAGTCCAAGCTGCTGGGCCTCTGGGGTGGCATTTGCACGCATTTGAAGAAGGGCTTCATGGTCTATGAAAGTAGATGTTTCCCTGTCATAGAGCACTTGACTTTCATCCTGGTGGGTCAGTAAGTGTCCTCATACATGGCTACAGGGACTGTTTTTCCCAACTGGGATTCAGATCTGCAATCACTCTGGGGGCTACTCAGAATCACACCCTGAGTAAGCTTTGGATACATGGAGTCTGTACCAGGCACAGGCTTCCTCTAGTCTTTGCAGAAGACCAAGGGAGAGGTTTCAGAGTGGGAGAAACTGATTTTCCAGCTGCACTGCCTCTGCTTCTAGGAGGGCCAGCATCTAGGGTTCTCTGCCCAGCCTCCTCTTGGCTCCTCTCTGTCTACCGCTAGGAAACATGCCCTAGAAGTCAACTCCTGTAGCTAAAATCACCTGTAAGCCACTTCTGACCTACAGAGTGCTTTCCTATAGCCTGCAAATCAACACTGCTTTTATCCTCTAAAACATTTTAAAGTTAAAAAAAACAAAAACAAGAGATGTGTGACAGAATATATGTGGCTATCAAAGCCTACATATATACCGTGGGTCCCTTCCCAGGATGTTCGCTGATTCCAACATTACATCATAATTGTGTTGTTTGATTGATGGTACTCCGGGAGGGAAGGAAGAATGTGTTACTCTGTCCCTAGACTCAGAGTTGAGCCTCACATAAGGTGCTCAGGAAAGAGAGGGTTTTGAATGATGAAAGAGGAGGGCACCTGGGAAGACTTGCACTGCCCGGGAGAAGGCTTGAAGAGGAGGACATGGGAGAAGCCTGGGGGAGAAACCCAGGAGGAGCCAGGCAGTGGGCAGGGGAGTGCATTAGGGTGCTGCAAGGCCCATAAGCATGTTGTGGAACCCCGGCCAGACAGGTTTGATTGCTTTGAGCAACATCATCTTTTACAGAGTCAGACTTGCAACAGAAAAGTTAGACTGCTAGAATGATAGTAAACCCATCTGCTCTCTATAGTTAAGATAGCTTCAAATTACAGGGATGCACTTGTCCGCCCTTCTGTGCCTTTTGAGACACTCCACTGCTTTCTTTTCTCCTTCTGGAAGAATAACAGAGCTTTGGGATTTAGATTTGTCAGGCTCATGATAGGGCATCCCCTCCGTTGTTGAAATCTGCATTGCACACACTGTATATTGATTCTGCTCTTGTTGCAAGTGTATTTATCTCCATTGCCAATGTAAATATTTCTGTTAACATGCAAAGATGTGTTTATAAATTCTGTATTATTGATTTATCTCATGCCACAAACACATTTATCTCTTTGTTAATGAAAATTTATCTAGGAAATAGTAAGATTGATTTATGGGGGAAAATGTGGGAAGGGAGGGAGGTAGGGCCGAGCTGGGGAGACTGTCCTTGGCCACAGCTGAAGAAGACGTTGTGGGACTGCTGGGAGATGTGTGTGCAATGGGAGGAAACTGCTCTCAGAGCTGAGGGGTGCTTGCATGCTTCAGATTCCTTTTGCCAAGATAGTATTATATGCTGATAGGTGTCAGCTATGTTTTCAACTAGAGAAATCCCCCCCCCAAATCAGCAATCCAGAGATACAGAGAAGCAGCTCCTATTGATTCCAAACCCAGTTTCAGTAGAGCCTACCTGAGTGAATATTGGCCCAAAAGTAAACTTGGAGTAGAGGGTAGGCTTTGCCATGGAAGGATTCCAACACTGGATGTTATTTAAAGTGAGAGGCATAGGAAACAGAGATACGAGTGAGTCTCAAAGTATACATGCTTACCCTACAATCCTATCACCAGCCAATCCAGACCCAACTGGGCACTAGGGACAATGCTTTTGAAGCCATTTGTCCTGAGAAATTCCTTCCCCAGTCATTCACTACTTTCCCAGAGAGGCTTCTCTGAAGCAGTCCCATCATTTCCCACAAAGCAAGCATCCTGTCTGCAAGAGGAGTTTGGGTATCTCCATTCTCATACTGAGTTTAGACTTCCCAAGGTCATCATGTTAGGGATCTGAGGTACCTAAAGTGTGTGCTGTTGATAAGGCGATAGATGAAATGCTAGTAGGAAGCATTTGCATACCTTGGTAGTGAGGTGGGAACAAGATGGGCCTCAGCTTTTTTACTGAAGAGACACATGATCTGAAGGGGAGATATGACCCTGGAAAATGGGACATGCTGCCTGCCCACACCTTCTTCCATCCAGGTATGACCATCCCACCCAATATACATAATGTGGCCCTGATGATTCAAACATGTTGGCTAATTATTGACAGTGTAATGGAAGACCTGACGTTTATTGGACATTGACTATGTGTTGTGTATTTGCCTGTGATCTTTATTGGTTACCCTATGAGATAGGTAAGATTTATGAAAACTAAGACTTCAGTCATCAGGTGCCTTGCCTTAGTGTGTCTGGAACTTGCACCCATTAGAGCCACAGACTGCTGAGCAGCAGCCCCAGAGTTTCTGATTCAATAAGTCTGGATCAGGGGCCAATAATTTACATTTCTCATGAGGACCCAGGTGTTAGTGATACTACAGCTCTGTGGACCACTTGGAATACTACTGTACTATGTAAAACAGATAAAGCATTTAGAGGCAGGGTCTTCACCCAGGTTTGTCAGATTCTAAAACCTTTGTCTGGTAAGAATTGCCCCTTGGTGTATGTCCAATGTGATATATGTTTTCTCCACATAACACAGCCTTCCTGAAATGCCGTAACTCTTGGTTCTTCACCTGGCTGCTCCACTCATACTTCTGGCTCAGCCTAATACCTTCTTTTTAAGAAGTCTTTCCTTAGGTCTTATCCATGGATTAGTGGCTCCTCCCCTGTGTTTCTGGGTCCCCATATGAACCTGTATGTCTTTCCCACTTCATTTTTAATCGGTGTAGGTTTCACGTCCCACCATGCACTCACCTCCTGCTGCAACCCCTGGAGGATGCTCACCGTTCATCCTTGCTCTGGGTGCCACTGTGCCTCATCTAGTAATCACTCAGGAGTTGCTGGGGGGTTAACTGGTAGAATAGCTTAGCTGCATGGTGCGCCTAGGTTAACGGAGACCTCACCTGTGATGGGCAGCTATGTCCTTTGTCCCTCAGAGTGTCTGGACACTTGTGAGCAGTTGTTGCTGAAGAGGCTGGCTTCAGAAAAGTGCTGAATTTAGTGTGCTGTCAGTGCTACCTCTTCCTGGTGAAGCTTCCTTTACTTTTTCAGATGGGCATCCTATCTGGCTTCAGCATCTGTCTTCTGCTGAATGCCAGGGTTGGCTTGGCAACCTGGATAGATGGATGTCCTTGCTCTCTGAGTGCTCCTTTCAAAACCATACACTCTGACAAAAGGGAGATGAAGGCTTTGGTGTATGAGTGGTTGGGTTCTCTTTTGAAACCCCAGGGATAGTCTTTTCTAGGTTTATTCATCCTAAAATATTCTGGTAGTAACTTCTGTGGGGGGGCATGCTAGTGAGTTTGGAAACCTTTATTGAAAGAGCATGCAACTGTGATAGAAAGAGTGCATCTACGATAGAGAGACATCTTTGTACAGATTTATGTCTACGAGAGGTGATAGATTAGGCCATGGGGTCTTGATGATGAGATTGGCACGAGGAAGACAAGGTGATGTCTTGGGATGGGAACAATGAGCTGTACTGGCACAGAAAGGGACACAGAACCAGCAATGTTCAGGCTGCCTGTTTGTCACCCAGAGATGTTCCCCAAGCCTCTGGCCACTGGCACTGTTGTGAATAAATCCGAGACTAGAGAGGAAATCTCCATTTCCAATGTGGGGATGAAACAGGAATGCGAGCTCCCGGCAGTTATGCATTCATTCCGTACTCATGGAAACTGCAGTAATTTAGAGTAGTTCAGTATTTAGACTCAACTGCATAATTCATCCTGATGTTTCCCATTCATCAAAGCCTTGTGTTTGTTTGTATTATCATGAGAAAAATTTTTTAAATGTGGTAGAAAAAAAGATTCCCCCTCCTTTCATTACAGGCAAATTACAACAGAGTTACAACCCTGGGGGCCCTTCAAGCAAAGGAACATCTTGCTTCAATTAGATATAAATAATGAACAATCATTAGAAAGATTTCCTTCATCAAATTTGTTATTGTATGTTTCCTTTCATCTGCAATGTATTGAAACGAATACTGAGCTCTGTTTCTGGGCCATGTAGCAGGGACTGAAAGAATACTGCAGGATGTACCTCCAAAGTAGGAGGAAGCATTGCACTCACCGCTGGCCCTTCTGTGTGCTAGCTGTGAAGGTAGCCATCAGAGCTGGGTCCAGAACCACAGATGCAAAGATGAGGCATCTTCAGCTCATCTTCCAAATTCTTACAGTCTGCTGAGAACCCAGATGCATAATAGTGACTTGGAATCATTGCTTCCAGTTATTAAGCACTGGCTGAATCAGGCACTGTTCTAAAAGCGGAGGACCCATCCCATTTTACCCTCCTTAGTAACTCTCTTCTATTTAGGCTCTGCTTCTGTACCTAATTTTAAGATTTAGAAACTGAGGCAGAGGGAGGCTGCAGTATTAGTGATGGTGGGTCTGGGAGGCAAGGCAGGTAGCTGGACTCCAGAGCCTTGCTTATCCCGACTCTGGAATGCTGCCTTCTGAAATCCCAGTGAGGTAATGCTACCTCAGAAGCTGCAAGGTGTGGAGACAGCACAAGGAGGCAAGGGATGGGGATGGCTTCCCACAGGGAGAGGCAGCAGCTCTTTCTTCAAGGGACTTGTAGAAGCGAAAAAGGTGCATGGTTGAGATAAAAGGATTTAAGGCAAGGAAGTTTCATGGCCTGGTGACATAGATGGGAAGTGGGTGGTATTTCTCATTTTAAAATTGGCTGTGTTGCAGTGTGGGGGCAAAACAGCTGCCAGAGATGATACTGGAAGATGGAGGGTTGTGTAGGTCAGGTTGGCAAGACTGATTCTTCCCATGGGAACAGTGACTCAGTGAGAGATAGGGGTAATGATGAGAGAGAGGAAGAGGGAGGGAGAGAGACACTGAGATTACAAAAAGAAGTAAAAGAGTGATTGGAGCCTAGAAAGGGCCTGGATCCTGACGGGAATTTTGACTTTTGCCAGTCAGTCTGGCACATGTCATTCTCTTAGCACATGTGCTGAGTACTGCTCTTCCAAGGATAAGTACTTTGTCTCACTTGGACAGACTATCCTTCTAAGACTACAGACAGTCATGACTTAACAATGGTTCTACTTAGGAATTTTTGGCACTTTAAGATGGTGTGGAAGTCAAGAATCAAATCAAAATGGATCAAGGAGCTTGGTATTAAACCAGCTATGTTGCAACTGATAGAAGACAAAATTGGTCCAACACTTCAACATATGGGAGTAGGCAAAGACTTTCTCAACAGGTCTCCGAAAGTGAAGGAAGTAAAGTCAAAAATCAGTGAATGGGATGCCATAAAGCTAAAAAGCTTTTGTACTGCCAAGGAAACAATCAAAAGAGTCAAGAGGTTTCCTACAGAAATGGAGAATATCATGGACTATGATTCCTCAGACAAGGGTCTCATATCCAGAATCTATAAAAT
>PVKS010004698.1:0-91055 GCA_004027875.1 Aplodontia rufa
CCCTGTTGGGGGGCTTGAGAGCTGTCCTTCGGACTCTGCTTCCTTTGTCTCACTTTGAGGGTAGCACTTTGGAAGTGCCCAGTCCTGTACCCGTGGAGTTCATCACATGGAGACCACGTTGCTGACAGAGGGCTCACCGAGCAGAGATGTGTGCTGGGCCCCGGGTTCACCGCCTGGCTTACTCCCCACCTCTTCTCTACTGGGTAGACACTAACTTGCATACAGAAGAGGAGAAGAAGGCTCAGAATGGCAGCAAGGCATCTGATGATGCTGATTTGCAATGGTGAGCACTTGGAGTCACACCCAGCGCCCTTGATTTAAAGCCCTCACTCCTCCTGCAGGACTTCGTTGCCTCTGAGAGCTGCCAATAGAGGACATCCCTTCACACCTGGGTTTATCCCAGAGCTAAAGCATGGAAAGGCTTTCAGATGACCAGAACGGCTTGAATCCCTCTGACCTGGTGTTCTCCAAGCTGGCAACTCTTTTGAGGCTTTTTATTCTCTTATTTTCATGGCCAGTGTAGGGTTGCATTTTACATTCATTTATTCAGTTTCTAACATAATTCAGCAATTGGGCTCATTGCTGGAGTCCTTGGCTGGTCATCCAGGATTCTGGGATCAGAGTGGTGCCCTCACGCTCTGCAAGCTGACTGGCTTGGTTTGGCGCCACCATGCTGTTCCTCCAGGGTGCACTCCACTCCTCGGTGACCCATCTAACGTCTCTAACCCGCCAACTGTTCACCTTCCAAAGTCAGGGTAGTGATACTTCAGATCACAGCTTCATGGAGGGCCTCGAAGGTCCATGACGCAAAGCCTTCCCAGGCTCCCGGTAAGCATAATAGAACCCCTCTGTGTGCCCTCTCATTCAAGGTAGCAGGGATGTGGTGACCGGGCATGGGAGGGCAGCGTGCTGACCAATGAGTAACGCATCCGTAAGCAAGCCAAGGGGCCATGGCTCCACCTGAAACAGATGTCACTTGCTTGGATAGCAGAGAGATAGGGTGAAACGTGGAACATCGTGGGGAGATTTTTAGGCAGATATATTCCATTCTTATAACTCATTTTTGTAGTTTTGCTCTGGTGAATGTGGCTTTTATTTCCTTGCTTAACCCATGTCAGAGAATTCCTGAGTGCAGCGTGGCAAATTACTGCCATAGCCTGTTTGAGAGATGGCTGCTCTTCTGTCACGGGGAGAAATTTTCCAGTGCATAAAAGTGTGAAAGTTTATTATAAGGGTGTGAATGTTTTTGTAAACAAGATATTCTAGATGTTATTTCTACCCACTATTTACTTTTGTGCTTTTTTTTCGGGCATGTGTGCTTTGAAATATCTTTCAAAATACTATCCAGATAGCTTTAGTCTCTCAAGCTGATCTCACCACCGCCTGCACTTTTTAAGATTTATCTCTCTGATGGTGGCAGATATAGTGCCTTGGCAGACCATCAGGCATTCCCTACCTCTATCTACCAGGCATTCTGGAGAATGGAAAAACTTGGGGATCACCTCACTGAACTCCCTGCGCTACCACAAGAAATAGTTCTGGCCAGTGAAGTACATAAGTAGAAGCCTGCAGGGGGGGGAAAGCTTTCACTTTTCTTGATAAGAGCAACTCCTTTCTCTTTCCATTACCTTATTTGTCCTCTCATCGCCTTTCTTTCTTTTTTCACCTACTTTGTCTTTTTAAACCTGGAATGAAATTATGATGATTGGATCAGCAGCAGCTATTTTGTGACCAACAGAAAGAGCCAAGGGGGAAAAAAAAAGGAAAATTCCAGCTCTTATCTTTGGAAACTATAGAACTAATAATACCAGTAACTGATCTCCAGACTTCTTGTTTTGTGAGACAAAGAAATCCTCGTTGCGTTGAATTGCTGTCAGTCACATTTTTCTGTTACTTATGGTTGATTACATTCTGATATGGTACTCTGGAACAATACATTCCATTCACCTGTGAATTTTCATAGATTTTTTTCATCAATTTCTCTTCTGCTAAAAATTGTCCTTTTTGAGGAAAACAGAAATGATTAAACCCACATTCTCATTCCAAGTATATTCTCTTTCCTTTTGTGGTGCTCATCAAACGCTATTATCAAGCATTCATTTACTTCTTGATTTTGCTCTATTAATACATTGCACTTATGATATTAATACAATGTATTTGTTGCTATGTTACATGGTAGAGATCTTCATTTTATGTTTTGCTTTCTGTCTTTTCAGATAAAGAGTGAGTCATAAAGTCTAATTTTTTTTATTCCCTTAAAATGTGTAAGGCAGAGCTCTCTTCTCATTAGACACTTCAGTAGGTATTTTGACGGATGGACACACCACACATCGAAATCTGCCAGCTGCTACTAGGCAACCAGATAGGGTGTCAGTGTGTGGTGTGTTCACACACGCAGAGCTGGGCCTAGACATACTTTCATAGTGTCACTTGCTTCAACTGGGCAAGAACCAGACTTGCAACTAACTGCCCCCTCCTCCTTTGCTCAGAACTGCTTTTCTCAATAGCTCTCCGCTGCAGGATCCTTTCAGAGCTCAAGCCCTGAACGCTTCTGTGGCGTATACATTAAGAGAGTTCTTTTTTTCAAAGTGCAGATCTTTTCTTCTTGATTTGGCATCTGACTGTGGTTATTTCTATTATTAAACATCAATGATTCATATTATATAACAGTAGTTATTCAGAATGAGAAGGTATAATATAAAGTAATAAGGTCCCTTCAGCTATGCATTGCTTTATGGTGTCTGGATGATTTAATTTTTTTTCGTAATCCATTTCTAGCTGTCCCTATCAGTTCCATTGTACTGCACACACAGCATTTCTTTACACAAAAATTTATCTTTTTTTTTCTTAAAGAAAAACATTGAAAAGGGCAATAGATTCCAACCCTTTCAATGTTGACTTCTTTTCTTATACAAATACTTGAAACCCTGGTTAATTAGAAACAAAACAGCACCTCCCACATTCATTTAGCTTCTCCCTGTCATCTCTGACAGTTACAAGAGACAAATATGTTCCCCCTCATTACTGGCACCGTTCAAGCAGCAAAGCTCCAAGAGATGAGAAGGGGCACTAATGTGGGAGATGCAGGAGATACATGAAGTGTGGTCTTGGGCTAACAGATACCATCATTCAGTCTTAAACACAGACGGGAAGCACCAGCATCTTTCTAATTTTTCCATATAATCAAGAATTTGAAGTCTTAAATAGCTTCCTATGTCATTTCTTCAGAAACTGATTTAATATCCTTATTTCTGATTTGAAAGTGATAAAGGAAAGAGAAGCAGAGACTGCATTTTTCTTTTTTAGATTCAAACGGATGCAAGACTGGCTGATTGGAATGAATCGTTCAGACACATGAAATAGACACTAGCACGTTTAACACTCTGAAGCCCTCTCTGTGCGCTGAGCACTGGGCTGTCCCACTCTCCTACTGGCATATAAAATATCTAGTTTCCTGGGGTCTCCCTTTTTGGCAGCTTCCGATTGCTTTCTTGCTTGAAATGCAGGAAGGCTGCTAGCAGAAGCATGGGGTGCTCTAGGGGGTTAAAGTGTCATGTGTACAGAACTGCTCCCCACCATGCGTAGTCTCCTCTGCACTTGCTCCCCAGCTACAGGCTCCTGGCTTCCCGACAATCCACTGGTTTGCAGTTCCAAGACATCAAATCAAATAAGCAGCCAGAAGCAGTGGTGCACACCTGAAATTCCAGCAGCTTGGGAGGCAGAGACATGAAGATTGTAAGTTTGAGATCAGGCTCAGCAATTTAGTGAGGACCTAAGCAACTTAGTGAGACCTTGTCTCAAAATGAAGAAACACACACACATACACACACACACACACACACACACACACACAAAAGTGGGGGTTGATGAGTGGATGGGCTGGGGATGGGGCTCAGTGGTTGGATACCTCTGGGTTTAATCCCTGGAACTCCCCCCCCCAAAAAAAAGAAAGATAGAAAAACAAGCAGAATCTTTTGATTTCTGAATTCAATATTTCACTCAATTTGCTTTTTAAAAATTTTTTATTAAGGAATTGGGTTGTTATATAATCATAAATGCATATAAAGTAACAATATGATAAGCATATATTCTTAAACCAAAATTACTTATTCATAAACTGAAGCATTATAGAAAGATGCCTGGAAATGTTGTGCCAAAGAGGAAGTCTGCTAACTGGAGGACATATCTGATTACATCTGTCTCCAACATCTAGAGATTCAACTAGTCCACAGCAGCCAAGTCAGAGCTGCCACCATTCATAGCCACTGCTAAACCAAAGTTTCTTTTCAGCCAAACTTCCCCTCCTGTGGTTTCCACCTTGCTCCATTCCTCAGCCACTCCAGTCTTTGTGAGCCTGGCTGGGGCACAGGTGGTTGGGCACAGGTGATGGGTGACTCTCTATAGGGGACAGGGTTTTGGAATATGTTCTCCTGAACTCCTTGTGGGAGATACTCGAGTTTTCCCTTGATAACAGCTATCCTAACACCTGGAAGCCCTTTACTATGAAGGAGAATCGTTTTGTACCACATTTCACTTGTCTGTTGCAGAAGTCTTCTCAATATTGTTCTTATTAAGGTAGTGTTCTTAACCTCACAGCAAAGATGAGAGGCCATATTTAGATAAACCACACAATTAGTGAAGTCAGAGCTACAATTCAAACCTGTTGAGACCACACACTCTTAACTATCCCTTACCACTTTATTTAGATTAGTGATTAATCATCCTTTGAAATCTGATAGGAATATGAACATATCCTAACATATGTAATAGACTTCCAACAGAATATTCTCACACAAGGTTAAGAGGTCTATAATCAACAGTGCTTCATGATGAGACAGCAGCCACATTTGGGAATGGGAAACAACGCAGGGGTGAGATAACCTAGCCACCAAAAATCAATCTATCAGGGAAGGTGACCATGGCAAAATACAACTGCTTATGTGTTTCAGAATGTTTGCGATGATGTCATTGTTATTGAGGGCTCATTTGTGTAGATAATCTTCTGAGTGCTTTGCAGGAATTATACTGCTCATTGCAACTCTAAGTTAGGTACTTTATTAACCCATTTCCCAAACAGGAACTGAGAAGCTTAAGCAACATCCCTAAGGTCACAGGGCCATGGAGCTTCTTGTTTTGAGAACTTAGGCAGATAACCCTGGATCCTGTTTCTTTGCCACTCTCCAAAGCTTCTCTCTGAGTGAGATGTGGACCTACCTCAGGAGTCTTGCTGGGGTCTACCTGCACTGTAACGAGACACAGTGTGCTGCTGGGGAGCTCACCAGCCTTTTGCAGATAGGCTTTGGGTTTTCTATTGTGCCTAAGAAGAGCTTCTTGACATATTGCATTATTTTATTCTCTATGGTTTTCAATTTACAGTATCTAATGTTGTCCTTCCTTTGCATTGGTATTGCTTTTATGGTACTAATCTATTGTATTTTATGAGTAGGATGATTTTTCTCTTTATGTTAAATTGCAAGTCCTGTGGGTGGAAATCATATTCTTGTATATGCTTTATATTCTGCAGTAGCGCTTATCAAAATTTACTGTGTATGGTAATCATTTGCAGGTCTTGATAAAATGTAGATTCTGATTTAATAGGTCTGGGATGCTAAATTTCTAACAGGATCCTTGGTCCATAGACCATAATTTGAGTAGCACAATTATATAGCATTCAAGGCCCACTGTTGACCTACACAGATAGCAAAGAACCCAAGAGGCAGGCTACCTGTGTGTCGGGACCAGGATTACTTTTTTTGTTTTTTAAGAGAGAGAGGGACAGCTAGAGAAGGCAGGGAGGGAATCAGTTTAGATTTTCATGTGGCTTTTGTTGCTCTGACACTTCATTGTGTACCCGGCATTACTTTCAACAAAGATTTATTGAGCCCCTACTGTGTGCCAGACATAGGCACAGTAGAGAACAGATTTAACCACTGTTCCTTTCAAGATCCTAATTCAAGGATGACAGAATGGATAACCGCATTTCCACTTTCTGTGTGGAGTGGCATTCATCCATTAGTTGGAAGCCAGCATGATCCATTGGAAGAAGGATGGCTCTGAGGTCAGGCGGACTTGTTCTAATCCTTCTCCTACTCATAATCTCGCAGCCACGGGACAGTAGTTCCTGAGTTACTCCACAAGATTTTGTTGAACTCCTTTTAGTTCCAGGCTTTGGGCTAAGCACTAGAGTAAAAGGGACTCGTGGATTTATTCTAGACACCATGGGAAAGACAATCAGGGAATGGAGCCCTGCCGAGGACTGGGAGAAGTGCCCTGATGGGGCAATCAGCAGGCTGTTTAGAGAGGTTAGGGGACAGCATCTAAATCTAATTATGGAGAGGAGTTTATTTGGACTGTGAGTTAATTAAGCAAGACAGGAGGTGGCCTGATACAAGGTAAAATGGATTTTGGAGGCAGGTTTCAGGGCTTTTAATCTCAGTTCAACTTCTTATGATTGTGAATTATTGGTAAGTCACTTTTATTTTTTTTTAACCACAGAGGTAGATCCCCAACCCTTTTTAATTTTTGAGACAAGGTCTTGCTAAGTTGCTTAGGGCGTAGATAAATTGCTAAGACTGGTCTTGAACTTGTAATACTCCAGCCTCGGCCTTGTGAGCTGCTGGGATTACAGGCATGTGTTACCACATCCTACAAGTTACTTAACTCTTTAAGACTCAGTTTCCCATGGCTCAGCAATAGAGTGCTGGCTTGGCATGTGCAGTGACCTGGGTTCAATTCCTGGCACCACATACACAACTAAGTGGAAGAAAAATAAAAACCACATGAAAAAAATAAGACTCAGTTTCCAGGTCTGTAAATAGGAATAATCATTGAGCCTCTTCACTGGGATCATGCGGGATGTTCACATGGAGCCCTTGGCATAGTGCCTAACATGTGAGAGTTCATCAGAGAGGTGCTGATAGAAATACACAAGTCTGGATGAGCGTGTCCGTGTGCGGTCTGGAATTCCTTCCACCTGGCTGGGTGAAGAATGAAAGCAAAGGCAGGGAAGGACTGGAGGGAAACCCTTGGAAGGCTTTTGTACTAAGGGGCTTCAGCAGGAACTCATGAAGATGGGTGCGATGGTGGTGCTACAGGAGGATGACATGGGGGATTAGGAGGAAGAAAAAAAATGTATATGATTTTTATCAGCCTCAGTTCCTGCTCTGTGATGTGAGAGCTTCCCAAATCTAGATGGAGCACTTCTCTGCAAAGCTGGGCAAATCCAGGAGCCCGAGGGTCCAGGTTCCACTGGCTTCAGTACTCTGCTAGGGATCTGATTCTCTTTCTTCTGCATTGTCTGAATTTTGGATTCCTGTTGCCTGATTCCTAGAGATGTCACCCTTGGCTACCTGAACAAGGTTATCTGTGAACTTACTGAAAGCAAAATTTGAACTTGGAATATTTGGGGTGCTTACTAAATGTTTATGAATATTAAGCAGATTGAGTGCATAATAAATATTTCTCACTGAAAAATGGTAGACATCTGTCTGTACTTGGTCTTCGCTGTCCTACCTGATGCTGACCACTGCTTGATTTATGCTTCTTATTTGCCCGTCAGTGACTCAACTAGATTCACATGCAGCCCTATTCTGAAATATTTTTCCCCTAATTGTAGTGCGAAGTATATTTTTTCCATAATTACTAAGCACTTGAATATTGCAAACAATGAAAAACTATTGCTCATCTCTTTCGGCTTGTGTCTTTGTGGGTTATAATATAGCTTTCCTTTTCTCCCTTTCATAAGTGTGAACACACATGTAAAAATGTGCATGTTTGGGCTTATGCCAGGCTAATAGGAAAATTTTGATCAATTCCAAATTTGAAATTTTGTGTGGGTGTGGGGGTGTGTTCACACACTTGTGTGCATTTGAGTGGAGCCTGATATCTTTCCACAAAAACAAATGCACAGTTTATTTGAATTTGGTCTTAATGCAACTGCAGTGTGGAGGGTTTTGTCTTGTCCAAGTTTTCCAAGGGACTTCCTCCCAAGCTTCAGTGGTCTGCTTGCAAAGATTTACTGTGAACTTGGTGTGTTTAAATTGTGAAAACAGACTTCCCCGCAGAAGGAAGTCAGAGCTGAAGTTAGAGTAAGGATGCAGAGAGTAGTTTGTGTAGAGTGAAAAGCCCAGAGAGAGGATGTGATTCTTATTTTTAGGTTTTCTTTTCTGGTTGTTGTCTGATTGCCACTCCTGGGGACTGTGTTCCTGCATTTCCGTAGCTTGACCTCTCTGTGCATTCCCTCCAACTAGGAAAGAGAAATGCCTCTATTTTAGGACTCATTGTCTCTACTAACTGGACAACCTACCATGTCTTCTTTCCACCTTTTTCTAGGAGAAAAGATCAGGTAAAAGTTAGTGTTCTTAGCTGACTGCTGGAATCTTAGCCCGCCCAATGCCAGTCATAGAGTTTCAAACTGGGTATATGAATGGAAATAGGAAAAAATGACATAGAGATTTCTAAGAAAACTAAAACTGGACCTTAATATAGAAATGATTTTAGTGCTTGGATACCACTGAAGTTTGCAGTAAATTATCTCTTTCCCATTTAAGTTTCTAACAGAATGTCTTGCCAGCTACGTAGCTTTCTTCTGGTTGCTCATATAAGCATTAAATGAGAAATCTGAACCGTTAAGCTGACAGATTTGACTCCAGCTATTTGCTTCTTTAACTTTACCATATTATTTTTGAGTCCAAACTGCTCTAACAACTTTGAAAACAGGTATCTTTATAGTGAATACAGTGAAATACCTCAACATGCCACATTTAAAGAAACGTTGTCATAGTTGCAAAACCTTATTTCTTTGTTTCATTATTTTCCACAAGCTATTCTTAAATGAACATTCTTTAATAGATACAAAGAGAATAAACTCCTATTATATTTAAAATACCATATAAATATATATAAAAATAAATCATTCATGAAGAAAAAGTGTACATTTTTTCTAAGTTGACTGTCAGCCCAGATTGGGGTACCTAAGACTTAAGACCAGGGCATGTATCAGCATCTGAGTGTACGCTGAGAATGCCTTGGTGTGTATATGCGTGCGTGCGTGTGAATGTGCATATGTGTTCACATGTGTGCTAATGAATTAATGAATTTTAATTCATGCTAGCAAAATAAGGATTCCTAGCTCAAAATCAGTCTAAAACTTTTTATTTTTAAGTCATTTGATATAATTGAATCAAACCATTAAATCATTGTATGAAATTAACCCAGTTTGATTACTCATCAGGCAACATGTAGGGGTAGCGTGTTAATATAATTTGTTAATTTAGTCCACTTAGACCTCAAGAAACAAAGGAAAAGGGACTCAATTATATTTCATCAGTCCCTTTGTCCTGACACAAGGCTCAGAGTCTTTCTGCGTCCTCATCTTCACCTTTCACATGAGTAACTATATATGCATTAGTGGGTGAAGTTGGTATGGAAGGAAAAAAATCATGTATCATTTTGATGCATTTCCTGCATTTACCAAACTGCGTTTCAAACTTTCTGAAAACGCATTTTCTTTTCTGAATTGTAATTGCCAATGTTTATGTAATTTTTGCATAAACCTCAATTTCTCTTTTGAATACTTTCCACAACTGGTCTTTGCCCTTCCTTTTATTATTTTACTTCATAGGCTTAACCTCAGTACAGATAATATTCTCCCCCGAAATTGCTGTGCTGAAGTAGACTGATTATCACTGCATAAATATCATCTCAATAAGATTTTTTTGACTGCCCACCCATGGAAGCCACTGAACTAGACCCTGCAATAAATGTTATTGAATAACTTCCACCTCCGTTCATAAGATTTGTGCTGCTCAAAAGTAAGGCAAAAATTACCTCATATCCTATTTCCCCTGCTGTACTCTGAATATAGATTTACAGTTGGATTTCGTCTTTCTACTTTGTGATCTGGAAACTCTCATTATGAAACAGTTGTTCTTTCCATAAACTTTTTAGATCTTCATGAGCTGTCTTTTATTACTTTTTTCATGCTGATAGTCTCAGGAATCAAGGAGTCCTTAAGGGATACCTATAGACCTATTCCTTGGTCATTATAGAAAACAAGGACTCCCCCCCCCCATAAAATAAGAATTTAGTGCCAACGTGACTCATATGTTCAATGTCCATTTGTGTAGTGGTCAGTTCATCATATGTCTGTTTGGCAATATATTTTGTATTCTTTATTTTATAAATTAGTATGTATGGATATAAAATTGAATTTTATTTTTAGTTGATAAATAATTTTCTACATTTATGGGGTACAAGTTAATGTTTTGATGTATGTATAATTTATGAAAAGTTAGATCAAGCTAATTTATATATTCATCACCTCATATATTGGGGGCAGGGTGTGAACATTTAAAGTCTGCTCTCTTAGAAATATGGAAATGAGTGTCACATTACTGTTAACTATAGTCATTATGATCTGTACCAGGTTTCAAAAGTTTATTCCTTCTGACATCTGGTACCTTTTAACCATTATCTCCCCATCCCTGTCTCCTTATTCCCTATGAACTACCATTCTATTTCTACTTCTGTAGTTCAAACTTTTTAGGTTCCACATAGAGGTGAGATCATGCAGTATTTTCTTTTTGTGTCTGAATAATTACACTTAGGATAATGTCCTCTGGTTTTATCCATGTTGCTTTCAAAGAGTGTAATACCTCTTTCCTTTCTTAAAGTTGAATAGTATACCATTGTGTAGGTAGTCTATATTGTCTTTTATTTTTTTAAGAGAGAGAGAAAGAGAGAATCAGTTTTATCTAATTTTTCATGTGGCTTTCGTTGCTCCGACACTTCGTTGTGTACATGGTGCTGGGGTTCAAACTCACATACTTGCGCATGCCGGGCAAGCACTGTAACTGCTGAGCTAACGCTGAGCCACCGCTCCAGCCCCTATCTTTATCAATTCATCAGGTGATAGACACTGAGATTAATTCCGTAGCCTGGTCCTTGTAAATAATGCCACAATGAACATGGGAGTCGTTACATTTTTAAAAAATAGTTAAATTTGTTTTAAAAGAGAAGTTAAAAATGGTTTGATAACATTAATTGTTTGAGTTTAGCATTCATTTAGAGAATATGTTGAATGGTTCTCATGGAAACATTTTGAGGAATAGACAACTAATAAATACACTCATATTTGTATCTTAGAGAAGGAATTTGCCTCATTTATTTTATTTTGGTTTAAGATAGTACAGGATTTAAGGTTTAAGCTACAGGACTGAACAGATTGGGATTCAAATCATGGCATTGTTTTGCTGTATTTAATGACTTTGGGCAATTCAACCTTTCTGACCGTCCATTTCCTAAACTGTAAAATTGGAGCTGTGGTATCTAGTTAACAGGGTAGTTGTGATGAGCATTATAGATAATTTAATGTAAAATTCCTATACATAGTCAGTATCAGATATATGGTAACTATCAGTGTAGCTTTTAGCAGTCTTTGAAAATGTGTTGGAAAATTCGTTTAGGCCTTTAAAATTATATTTGATCTGTAAATTTTATTAAACCTATCATGTTTAGAGTGATGTCCTTTTTGCATTTCTTTCAGTACCCTTATTGCCTTATACTGCATTCCCTAACCAATTAGTTTATAGAAAATATAAAATGTATAACCACAAATGAATTTTTTAAAAGCCAACATATCAAGACTTAAACATCCAAATGAGTCCTTGAAAGTGCCCCGTGGGGACTCTCTATATTACAACAACATTGCTGCCATTGTTTAAGATCATTTTAGTGCTTCCCTTTGAAAATTGCTTTTAAAGTCAATATGTAAACCACCCAAGAAAATCAATTACAGTACTTCAGAGTCACTCCATATTGTATGGAAAAGAAAAACTGTCACCTAGATTGACTACTTACTTCATTAAAATAAAATTTCCTTTACTTTCAGATCTCTCCCTTTTGTTTCCTTTCCTTTCTTCTCCTTGCCTCCCTCCTTCCCTTCCTTCTTCATCTTTCTCCCCCTTCATTCTGTACACAACACTATTTGCTCAACAAATATTGGCATTTGGGAGCACAGCAGATAAAGATTCCAGCCACTAGGAAATTTCCATTCTGTCATTCATTTCCTTTTTTTCTGAGAGCATCTTCACCACCCTTGTGCAATTCCCCATCCTTAATCCCATGACCTCTCAGTGGGAAGAACTTTCCTTCCCACTGGGGAAACCAAAATGGCCATGTGGCCCCTCACCATGCAGATCCTTCTCATCAACTCTGGGACTGTACTGTCAAGGGCAGCTTGACCAGTTGGACACTTCCTCCTGGGAAGACTGACATTTGAATGGGACGAGGCAGGAAGAGAGATTTTATTTATTCTTACCACAAGAGTGCAGAGCGAGACTTCCAGTGTTTCCTGTTACTAAGATAGGGGCTATCTCTGCCCATTTCCATCCTTACTTCCTTTTGGCCTTGCAAATACTCCCATCCTGTTCCAAAATAATGATTTCATTACTGTTTTTGCCTCAGCTGATGAGCTGAGTTGATCAGGTCTGTTGCTGGTATTTACTGATAATATGGTGATGATAAGTTTGTGTGAATGAATGTATAATTATTTAAATGTTTTAATGGATATTGTCCTCACTGTTCCCTCCAAATATGTTAGAAGGTAGAAGAAGGAAAATGTTCATGTAAATAAAAAATGAACCTCTCAGATGAATACAACTGACATAAAAATGGAAACTTTGTGTGCAAGTAATGGAGAAGCATTAGACTCACTAGAATCGAGCCTATCTATTGACTTAAAATTGAATTTTAAGGAAAAAGGTCCAAAAATTTATATTAAATGCTTTAAATGTATAATCAAAGATTGTATCTAAGGAGAAAAGGAATAAGATTGGCTTTATAAAAAAAATAAATAACTAGGAACTTCTTCATAATGCACACATATTTTTAAGTCATTTTTCATTTTGTTGGCTCTTACAAGAATTTAGGCTTTAATTATATAGTTACATAATAATAAACAATCAGGAAACTTTAATATGTAAGCATTGAGGTGTTGGTTAAATAAATCAGAATGCTTTTATATAATGAAATAATATATAATCATCAAAAATTATTTCCCCCAAATATTTGCAGATTTCTGAAAATGTTCATAAAATAAAGTTACCTGGGGTAGAATAGAGAGCACTGAAGTAGATAAATCATGAAATAAAATAGTCAAACTGATAGAAAAAGAGTGTGGAATGGTGATTTTCAGGGGTTAGGGGATGGAGAAATGAGGAGCTTCTACTTAGTGGGTATACAATTTCAGTTGTGCAGCAGTACATGCTTGTAATCCCAGTGGCTGGGGAGGCTGAAGCAGGAGGATCACAAGTTTAAAGCTAGCCTCAGCAGTCTCAGTAGCTTAGCGAAGCGCTAAGAAACTTAGTGAGACCCTGTATAAAATAAAATATAAAAAGGTCTGGGGATATAGCTCAGTGGTTATACACACCTGGGTTCAATCCCTGGTTCCAAAAAAAAAAAAAAAAAGTCAGTAAGTAAGTTATGAAAGATGAACAGATTCTACAGCTTATACCTATAGTTAATAATTGTGTATTGTATACCTAAAAATTTAAGAGCATAGTTCTCATCTAATAAATTCTTATCACACACATATAAAACTAGATGAAAAATATGAATGAAAATTTACTTTTAAAAACCTTTATATGTACACACATAGAGGAACATGGAAAGATATACACTAACATATTTACTCTGGGTAGTGAATTTATGAATTTTTTTGAAACAGTTTAATATTTCTCTAATTTATTATATAAATAAAGTCATTAAATCTGTGAAAAATTTCTAAACAGGAGAAAAAAGCCACAAACACTTATCTATTTAGAGATAAACATTTGAAAATAATTATAGAACGAATTTCAGAATAAGGTCAAATGGGTTGGACAAGAAGTGACAAGATTGACATTCTTTAATAGATTGTGTCATTAAATGTTACAAAATCTTCATGTAGTACACGTCTATGTTTAAGTAACTCAACTTTTTTTCTGTGATCTGTTCCCAAGTTTTAAAAGTACAGAGGGGTATGCAATAAACTGCTCTGGAAGGTATGGCTAGAAACTTGAGCTGCTTAAACTGATCTTAGGCCTTACAATCATTATTTTAGCTTATTCCACTCTAACTAGTCACATAAATGATCAATTATCATATTGACGTAAATTAGTTCTACTATGGAAACAACCAGAAGTTTCAGATGGCTTAAAAAAGACCTTAAAAATAAATAAAATGAAACTCTTACTTGGTAACATCAGCAAATGGCTATAAATTTATACATAGCTACAGTTCAATAGAGCTCAGTGCTGCTTCCACATAATACTTCCAACCATTTTAATCAGCACAGTTTCTTGTGTGTCTCAAAGTTCTTCTTAATCCTGTAAATAGTTGCTGTTACTGTAATTCCTGCCCAGATACGATAATAAGCCAGATGAAAGTGCAAGTAGTCTTTTGTAGTAAACTTCCTTTTGCTCTCTATAGGTG
Source organism: Aplodontia rufa (assembly GCA_004027875.1). NCBI lineage: Eukaryota > Metazoa > Chordata > Mammalia > Rodentia > Aplodontiidae > Aplodontia > Aplodontia rufa. Next base: position 14,473 of record PVKS010004698.1, read on the forward strand.
CTGTGGCCTTGGCTGTGAAATATGGGGACATGTTTCATGGGGACAAGTCCATTCCCTCTCATGGGCAGTAAATATGTCTGAGAACCACATTGGATTGAATCATGTGCATGTCATATGGAATAGTTAAAACAGCAACAATAAAAATCATCAAGTCCCTTTAAAAATATTCAGAAATGGACCTCCAATTATTTTTCTGAATTACCAACATGTGTCATAGAATGCCAAAACTTCAAAATAACTCTCCAACTGCAGCCCTTTTCAGGCATGAGAAATACAGGAAATATATGAAAATCTTGACTTTGAAATTTTATGTAGTATATTTAGTTTTTCTTCAGAAATATGATTGAGCAGAGAATGGATATTTAACCTCTTCGTTTTCTATCAGAGCAAGTTATTGAATGTTAATTCATCGATGCCACTGGGAGCAGATGTGTGTATAACAAACCATTCTGGTATTGACTTGCTTTTAAGAATAATATTGAATACATTAAAGTTAGTGATTAAAAAATCTAGTTCTTCAAGAGATTAGGTTAATTTATAGTATTTACTTTTGTATATATAAGTCAACATTAACTTAAGGGTTTTTGAACGGCGTCTGTATCTGTTTCCAACATTCCAACATTTAAGCAATAGTAATACATTTAATATATTTTCTTCTCTTTCTAACTGCATCCTAAACATGAATTTCATGAATTTAACAATTTCTTATGAATCTAAGAAACTAGAATTACAAATGTGGAAAACTTTAATTTTAAAAAAGATTTGTCATTACATAAAAACTAAGCTTTTTACTCAAAATCATCAATATATTTAGATTCTCATTATACATTTAACTGAAAATTGTAAGACTGCCATGTTACCTTAGTAAATGGATTCTTTTAAACAAAACACATTTAAAATATCAAATATTAACTGATTTCTTTGTACAAACATTACACAGTGGTGCAATTCTAGCCCAAATCTTTCCCCCTTAAAGCAAGAGATCTCAAACTGCACTGGGCTGTCTGCCTTGGTCTGAATGTGTTCCTAAATTCTTATTTTGAAATACTAACATTAAGGTGATGATAATAGGAGGTGGGGTATATAGGGAGCGGCATTTGGGGGTCACAAGGATGGAGCCCTTTTGAATGAATTTAGTGCCTTTAAGATGAGGCTCCAGACAGCTGCCTTCCCCTTCACCATGCGAGGACACAGTGGAGAGGAAGATTTGTGAATCAGGAAATTGGCCCTTACCAGACACCGAATCTGCTAGTGCCTTGATCTTGAAATTCCCAACATCCAGAACTATGTGAATATCTGTTGTTTATAAACGCCTCAGTTATAGTTTTGTTATAACTAAGATGCTGTCTGTGACATTTAATATACTCATTACATTGTTACCACCATCTCTGTCTAGTTCCAGAAAATTTTCATTATCCCAAAATAAAACTCCACAGTTATTAACTTTTTCCTCTTCAATCTCTGCACTCCTCAACGCCTGGAAAACAGTAATCTGCTTTCTATCTCTATGGATTTTCTTTTTCTGCATATTTCATATAAGTAGAATATGTGACCTTTTGTGTGTGGCTTTTTTTTTTCAGTGAGCCTAGTGTTTCTGAGGTTCATTTGCATGTTGCATGTATCAGTACTTCACTACTATTAATAACTCAATAATATTTCATCATATGGAAATGCTATGTAATCTACTCATCCATCCATTCATTCCTTGACAGACTCTTGAGAGAATTTTGTGATATATGTTCAGCTGGTCTTCTTACATTGGACTTTTCTATAGTCCACTTTCAGAACAGTAACAGAAAAGATGCTTTTAATGTCAGATAATGTCACTCTAATTAAATTCTTCCATCTTATTCTATCTTGGTTAAAATCTAAGGTCCTGATAAGTTGTTACAAATCCTTACCCTCTCCTAGCTATTATTTCATATTCCCATTATCCCATTTTATACCAATCTCTCCTTCACAGGTTCCTTTATAGTTCTAATGACCTCCATCCAAGTTCTGAATGAACCAGCCCATTCCTGCCTTAGGGCCTTTATATCAACGTTTCCCCGAGTATCCTCCAGTCTCACCCTTTTATCTCCCTTCGGTCTTTGCTCAGATGTTTCCACCGCTGCTCTCTAATCCTGATACCTCCTAATGAACCTTATCTTTTCCAGCGGCACATGCTACCTTTAAAACTATGACATAACGTAGTTGTCTAGAAGTGGGTGTTTTAGTCAGCCTTTTTTGCTGCTGTAACCCAAGGACCCAGCAAGAACAATTTTAGGAGGAAAAGTTTATTTGGGGGCTTAAGTTCTTTGTCCATAGAAGGTTGGCTCCATTCCTCAGGCCTCAAGATGAGGCTGAACATCATGGCAGAAGAGTGTGGTGGTGGAAGCAGCTCAAGGCATCACATCACAAGGCGGAGACTCCATACCAGATACAAAAAATATACCTCAAAGCCATGCCCCACCTTCTCCAGTGACATCTAACCTGCCTTCAGCTTCCATTTAATCCCTATCAGGGGATTAACTCACTGATTAGGTTAAGAATCTCATAACCCAATCATTCCACCTCTCAGCCCTTTACGCATTGTCTCACATTAAGCTTTGGGGGGATACCTCACATTCAAACCACAACAGTAGGCAAGTTCTTCTTAAAGCAGATCCTTTCTAAGGTAAAATCTAAAGGCAAGGGATTTATTTGGGAAGTACTTTAAGAAAACTAGGGTAGTGGGGATGTGAGTCTGGTGGGGGTAGGTAAGTAGACTATCTCTGTGCACAAGTGAGGCTCAACTGCTTTCCAGGACGTGAGGATGGGGTAGTACAGACAGCACCCTTCTGCCATTGTTTGAGAACTCTTTGGGAATTCAACACTGTCATTGCCTGGAGCGTGGGTTAAGTGTGTTCCTGGTGCTTGGGTGGAGAATTGTTGTTCACAGTTAACAGCCCTGACCCAGTGAGCGTGGGGGAAAGGTAAATTGGGCGTTGGTATCATCAGCTCTGCTTGCTTATCATGTTTATGTACTTATCCTCTGTTTAAGTCAGCTTTTATGCTGCTGTGACCAAAAGATCGGACCAGAACCATTTTAAGGAGGAAAAATCTATTTAGGGCTCACAGTTTCAGAGGTCTCAGTCCATAGATGGCTGACTCCATTCCTTGGGGCAAGAGGGTGAAGCAGAACTATATGGTGGAGGTTTGTGGCAGGAGAAAGCAGCTGGGAACATGGCACCAGAATAGGAGAGAGAGCAAGAGAGTGATAGAGAGAGCACTCCACTCTTCAGGAGCAAAATATATGCCCTAGAGGCACACCCCCACTGACCCAACTCTTTCAGCCACACCATACTTGCCTATAATTCCACCAAATGAATCTCTATCAGGGGATTAAATAGGTGAATAAATAATTACCTTCAATATTCTACATTTAATTCCAAATTTGCATGGTTTGAACAATTTTCTTTGGGGGGTGCAACTTTTTTAGGGTGGCTTTCACAAGTGTCACTTTTGATCACCTTCTCAGTTCACTGAAGTTATCAAAAGTTCTGATCAGGAAGTGACTGCTTGTTTGTGATTTGGATAAGGCAGATTAAAGCCTATATATCATATGTGACAAAAATTTCATAATTTGAACTGTTAACCAATCATATAGTCCACAAATCTGATTACTCTTCAATCCTCTCCCAGGTAACTACTCTTACAGATTGTAGTTTGAATCTTCTGTGCTCATAATATGCAGAATGATTTCTTTTCATTTTAACTTTAGAGACCCTTGAACTTTTATATATTATACATTTTTATTATATACATAAAATATTTTTAGTATCTAAACTTTTAAAAATTAAAAAAAAGTATAGTGTCTGAATTCTGCATATCTCACACAGCTTCCAAGATTATTCTACTAAAAGAAGTTTTTATAAAATAAAATCTTATGTAGAAGCAAAATACACCAAACAAGTAAATCTGAGATTCACTGACAATAGGAGTATGGAATTCAATACCCTATCTTGTTGAAAATCCCATTACTATAGAAGGGCTGGCAGACATCATTCCAATCTCAACTTTCAGATTTTCTGAATCCACTGTCTTCTTTAGATCTTTTTCTGGATTTCCAATGCCCTTCAGATTTCATTAACTTATGAACATGATCTTGAGAGCTACCACTCATTGGTAACCTGCTATGTGCAAGATCCCTTAGGATTTGATTCCATCTCTATCCTTCACAGCCATCCTATATCATAAGTAAAGATATTCCTGTTAAGCATGCAGAAGCAGGTGTAGAGTTAAGCTGCCAACATACAGCTAGCAAGTGGAAGAACCAATATTTAACAATTTGCCTGTTCTTAATTTTCCTAAATTTGAACTGTGTTTTCCCTTACTAGATATTCAATGAAGAACAATGAAAAACCAGGCTTTTTTTTCTATGCTTACATGAAACATGCCAATAAGCATGCAGATTTTAAAAAATTTTTTATTAATAAGTGGAGTTATTGTACAATCATAAATGCATATAAAGTAACAATATGATATATACATATTCTTAAACCAGAATCACCCCCACATCCCCCACACCCCAGGCTCTTGAATCTTCTATATTTAATGTAACAATTCAACTGGTTTTGTTTTGGTTTCATTTTGAGAAGGCTCAGGATTTAGGACCCAGAAAAAAAAATACTTTACTTTTTGACTGTCGTGTTAAATTCATAAATTTTGCCAGAATTTTATTTGTGAGGATTAAAATTTTTATCTTCAAAACAGGAGTTTTAATGAGAAAATTTCCTGAATAGAAAGAGAGTGACTTTGCATCCAAATAATTTTATCCATGCTGGACAGATAAATGAACCCATTATGAAGGAAAATGATGTCTTTCCAAATGCCCTTAAAGCTTCCTAGCTAATGGGGAAAAACAGAATAATGGGGCAAGTGGGGAAAAATCCCCAGTAGCACTTGTGCCATTGTGGACATTTTCAAAGTAATAATGGAGATGAGATTCAAAGATGAAGTCGATTTTAAGATCATGATTTATTATTTGTTCCCATTACTTTGACCAGAAATTAAAAATGCTTCCAATGAAACCAGCTCAGGTAAGGAAAGCAAGAAAAAACAGGAAGGAAGAAGAGAAAGAAAGGAAGGAGAGAAACAGAATACCAATGCATTTTGAGATATCTGGAAGCTATCAGGACAAGAAGAAATTAATTAAAATCATCGCATTTGTATAAGAAGCAATGTGAATGCAAAGTCTGCTTTGCAGATAGATATTCTTACATTACAAACGCATCTTTTTTTAAACATCCTTTTTTTTTTTAAAGAGAGAGGGACAGTGAGAGAGACAGAGAAAGAGAGAAACGACTTTATATAGTTTTTCACATGGCTTTAGTTGCTCCAACACTTAGTTGTGTACGTGGTGCTGGGGTTTGAACCTGGGTCCTCATGCTTGCCAGGCAAGCGCCAAAACCGCTGAGCCACCACTCCAGCCCTACAAATGCATCTTTGAAGAAGGTTTCTGAACTGAGTACTCTTGTACTGTAAGTGATACGATTTAGGTTATCGTCATAGTCACGGCCGTACTCTGTTTTGTCTTGTAATTCCCATTTCTACTTGCCTGTTCTTTCCATAGCATCCATGAAATGCAAAATTTGGGGATTTGATTTTTGTAGGTAACTGTCCCTATTAACAAGATTAATTTATATTAGACAGAAATTAAATACTTTCTTTGAAGCCTGTTGGCATGATGTTTCCAAAGTAATGTTGTGATTTATGTAAATCATGTGCTATAAAAAAGCTTAGAGGACTTAATGTAATACTCCACATTCAGAAAAAGTTTCACAAAATTATCACAGAAAGATAAAAAATCTAAACTAGAATTTTAGAAAGACTGCTCAGAGAATATCCCTTAGCATTTCATAACATGTATTCTATTGTTAATGTCATTCACTGAGCGTAAAATTTTCCTTATCTCTATTCTAATTTTCTCCTTCTGCCTCATAAGGTTATTTCTTTAGTTATCAACTGCCATTATCTACTAATACTAGCTCATCCCACTGGCTTTCTTCCATCTCTCTGATATATTCTAGGTGACTGTGAGGCAGTATACCCTACCAGGACCTGCAACTGACCTGCTGGAGTTCAAACCCTTGACTTGAGGGCAAAATTACCTGTCTAGACCTCAGTTTCTAACTTGTAAGATGAAAATAATAATGGCATTTGCTCTTATGATTGATAGAGTACTAAATGGGGTCATTTTTTGCTGAAATATAGGGCATTGCATGATGCATTATAAATTCTCAACAAAATTAGGTAATATTTTCCCCTGTCTTTTCATGCTAAGATAATTTATCTTTGAAGAAAGTGTGCATTCAATGACCTGTGGAAACTAAGTTCAAGATGAATTTCCCCAGATGGTTTTCCAATTTTGCATTTTTAATAATCTAACTACATACCATGTTATATATATCAGGAAATAACTACAAATGTTTAAATGAGTTCTCAGGCATGCACATGTGAATCCAGAACACTTTTGAAAAGGCTAAGTATACTGATTATTTTGAGTATATCCTGTGACCAGGATCCTAGACACCATCGGCTCAAGGCCTGATTGTTTTGTACATTAGAGAGATTTTTTTTTCCTGTTAATATAAGTCTTTGGCACAATTGCAAACCATTTATTGTTGACTGTATCACTGCTTAATAAACATGACAGGCCCTTATCTTCGTTTTAGACCTTGTTCTCTTTATGTATTTGGTGTTACAGTAATTATGTCCTCTTAGTTGAGTTTGCTTTTGACTGAACAGATATCAATCTCTTGTTTGTTGAAGGTAAGTCTGGTATAAACCTCCAGTTAGATAGATTTTTTATTTTTTGTTCTATCATTTATCTACCTGAATTTATTTATCTATTTTTCTTTGTGTTTGCTTTTTTGCTTCCCTGTGAACTCTATGCAACTTTCTGAGCAATGACTGTCCCCACAAGTGAGGGTGCTTTTCCAATTTGGGCCTAACCAATGGTGTTGAGAATTGCTGCCACTGAAAAATTACCTTGCTTGTTTTACATGATATGTCTATTAATGCAATCCGATATAGCTTTTGCCTTTTGGTGACAGTGTTACCCTGCTGAATCATATTCAATTTTTCATCCATTATTCTTCCCTGGTGAATCACAGAACATTTGTCTTTATTAGCTCTTACAGTATTGATTTCCGCCCTTTACTTCTTCTATTGATATCAAACTACATTTTAATCATATCTTCTAAACTTGATTCTTGTGTCTTTACATAAAAAAGGTTCAAGTGGGAAATTTTAAAAAAATGAATTTAAGACAGCTATGTTTTGTTATATTACTTTGTTAGGGATGAGGTATTGAGAATATTTCAATGAATGAATGACACTGATTTTCTTTGGCTCTGAAGATGGATTTATAGATCTAAATGACAGTGGTCATTAGTTTAGGTTACTTTACAATGGAAAACAAAACGAGGGTTTTATGTTTGTGAAGTCTGAGAATTGTGTAATCAACAGCTGACATTTATTGAATGTCTATTATATTTGGGCTCCATCCTAAAAGTGATCTTGAATAGGATAGTTTTCTCCTTTCGATAATATGAAAATATACCTCCAGATTATATGAGCATCCTGGGGGCAATTTTGATATTTATTTTTAGCCAGTTAAGTTGTTTCAACTACGGAATATAAAATTTTTCAAAAGAGAAACACAACAATTTTATATGCACACTCTAAGCCATTTCCCTTTAGTTTGTATATTTAAAAGATAATTTTTTTCCTAATATTAATTAAATACTTATTTATAACTTGGCCATTAGAAACCTTAAAAATTAGTTCTTATTGAACTATTTATTTTAAAAGAAGTACTATAACACTAAATACCTAAGTGAGCTCCAAACTATCGGTTAGCACTTTACATCTGAACAGAAACAAAGCAGTAAAAAGTTTCCTGATAGAATTACTAGAAAAAAAATGATTAATTGGATCAGGTTTTTTGACATATGACTTTGCTTCCTTTATGGCCTCATTTATTTGTGGACTCTAAAGGGGTGTTTCAGTCATAGTAGCTACAGGCAATTCATTATTCCTTTTAAGGAAAAAAAATCAAAATGACAACCCTTTATTTTTAAACGATCAACTGCCATTGTCCTTGCTCTTTCTAATGATAGCTATTTATTGAAAATGACTAAAAGCTGGCAGAGCTAAAAAGAATATTGGTTGCATCTATTCCAGCTGTGAAGACTTTTTTTCAAGTAGGGAAAACCTAATTTAATTTAGTTCTCCATTTTTGATATTAAAATTCACAGAGCTCTGCAATAGTCTCAGGTGGGCTGGATCAAGGTGTATCAGTTCGATGCATCACTGTGAAAACCCGACACCATCTCACAGGGCTGCCAGATGCAGCCAGTCTGTACTTCACAGGCAAAAGTCTCCGTCTGCTTCTTTTGAGTATAATTTACTGTGCAACTTAAACTTGGGACCTGTTTAATGGTCCTAACAGCACAGTTTCTAGGCCAACGACTAGATCAGCTGCAGTGTTCTGCATTTTCAGACAAGTCTTATGATTTACAAAATTTAATAAGCTGGGCCCTCATGACATTTCCTCCCCATCAAGATTCTGTTTTTATCATTGCTGCCAAGAAGGTTGTCAAAGGAGCATATACCCATTGGCGTAATGAAACCTTACTCTTTTTTTTTTTATTTTTACAAAAGCATATAAATATACTCCTACTATTGTTAATTCATCACAATGCATAAATTCTAGAGCATTCCCCTTGCCGGAGATGGTAATACATTAGTGACATTTTTGTATTGCTTTATGGAAGTGATATTTCTTGGGAAGTATTTCTGAAAGTGTCTGCCAAGTAGAGTACATACGAAGGTTAGATGACTTCACAGTTTCTCATCTGTACCCTGATACTTCAAGTTAAGGTTTGCCATAAGTCAAAGTCCCTTGTCACAACTTGAAAGTGTATCTTTTGTCTCAAGGAAACATATAGTTTCTGGTTTTGGTTTCTTTGTCTTTAAAAGGTACAAATACTTATCAGCTTTGCCTAAAAGGCTATACTATCACACCAGCCAGGGCTGTATTGCTTTGTTACATCAAAATGGGTCTTTGAGGTAAAATTTTATTTTCAAATAGAAACAACAACACTGGGATGATTTTAGCTCATTCAAATCAGTGCTGTTCTCACCACTTGTGCTTTGGTGGTCTCTGGTACCTGGCTTTCCATCATGTGGTGTTGCTAACTGAGAGGCCTGAAAAAAATCACCAGCTGAGCCCTGGAATACCTTCTCGGCGAATAGTCTCTGAGTAACTGACATACCTGGTGGTATTATTTGCTGTTTAAGAAAATGACGCCGTTCCTCAATGTGAATGAGAAGTAACCCTGAGCTTACCCTATTTAAAGGATGTTGTTTCTGTTGAGATTCGGTACAAAAAAAAAAAAAATGTATCTCCCATTGTTTCAGGCTTATTTATCCTTGTTTTTAAAGATAAATTTCCTGATACCAAAATAGCCACATACTCCAGATCTTCAAGTCAGTTTGTCTTCTGTGTCCTGTTTCCTGTCTCCCATTGTTCTCATCTCTTCTGCTTCTTCTAATCAACGTCTTGTTTTCTCCATTACATGATTCAAGATCATGCAGATTAGTTTAGCAGCTTTTATTTATTTATTTTTCATTCAACTTAGTCCTAGGGGAATAAGATCTCTATTACAAATGTATGTGTTTCACACTGTTCTGGAAGATTGGCTTAAATATAAAGATAAATGTGAGAGAAATAGGTATCTTCCATTATCATAGCCTGCCTAGCCCATTCTCTTTCCACTACAGGGAGTTATCATGGGTGCATGGCAAAACGAATTGCAATCACCTGGGTGTTTTCCAGTCTGGTTCTGTCATTCTGAATGATAAATGTATTTATTCTTTAGCTGAGAATTAATCTATCTACACACATATCTCTCTCTCTCTCTCTCTGCATGTACATCTTTCTATATGCACAGGCAGATGATAACCAACCACTAAAGAGAATAGGTTGAAAATATTTTTGTATGGGATCAGTGAAAAATGTTTTATGTTATCATGTAAGCGTTTAAGGCCTGGGGTAAGACAGCTTTTAAGGTCAACCAGAAAGGAAGATTTTCCTCTTCTGAGCGTCTATCAATAGTCCTTGGAAGAGCAGTCAGCACTAGCATAATTTAAAATGCCTTCCCTGTGAAAAGAGTGCCTCTTTGACATCATGTCACAACTTGTGCTTCCACTGAAGATTTTTAGGTGGTCTGTGTTTTGCTGCATTGATTTCCTTTTATCATTTCAGTCACAAACGGCTTCAAATACCTTTTTTTCCCCTTCTATGTTCTAGAAACAAGGAAAATAAAGGCTCATAAAAATTAGTCATTTGTCTGGCATTCTATTTCCACACTGAAAACAAGGGACTGTTGCTTTTCTGCAGATGGTAGGTGACCCGTTCCAGGATCTGCTGAACCTGGAGGTTACTGTGGCTAGACCCTGGCATGGCCAGCTGGGGACTAAGCACCAGGCTTGAGGAAGGAGCCCAGCTCAGAAAGGACAGCTACATTGGATGGTGCCTCTTACCAGCAGGGGCTGCTGCAGAGCAACAGAAGTTGGGAATGTGACTTCAAGTTTGTTAATACAGAATAGAACATGCAAGAATGTTAGAAATTAGCCAAACTCAGAGACTCAAGGGTCAAATGTGTTCCCTCATTTGTGGAGACTAGAACAAAACCCAGGCTTGGGTGAAAGTTAGTCATGCTCTTGTACTAGACCTGCCAAAGGCTTAACATCACTTAATTTAGGGGAATTATAGATATGTAGGGGAGAGAAGGGGGAGGGGAGAGGCAAAGGAGAGGGGAGAGGGAGAGAAGATATGGACGGTTCTAGGGTGACAATGAGCAATGTAACATAGTCTTCACTCCCCCTGAGAAGCCAAATAATAATTATATATTGATTATATGTAAGAACAAATAATACATATATAATGATATATATATGATTGTGAATTTTCTAGAATTTAATGATAAATATATATATTTTTTATATATTTATATATATATATACATGTATATATATATACATTTGTAACTGTTATGAGGAATCAAAAGATCAGGGTATGGGAAATGTGGGGGTGACTCTGGATTAGGATCAAATGCATATCATATCGCTACTTTATATGCATTTGTGTTTGTATAACAACTCAACTCCTTAATTGAAATAAAATTAAATCAAATTTTAAAAAGAATGTAGTTCTGTTGGGGCAAGAGATTTGGGAAAGGGGAAATGAGAGGCGATATTGAATATATTGGTGAGCCAGGGAAATAAAGTGAGCTTTTTAAAAGCTTTGGGGGAACTCTATGTTGATATAAGAAGGCAGATACTGCGTGTTTGTTAATATGTGTGTGGATAACATATAATACAAAATTCTTCTGAAAGAAAGGAGCTGTATCAGTGGAGTTGAAGATTAGTATGTGGAAAATATGACTTTTTAAAACCGAGGATCATAAATATTTTTGGAACCATAACTGTATTTAGAACAGCTAAGAATATAGAAAAATGACTCCCTTCACTCTCATCCTCTTTCCCCAAAGATAAACCACATTCCTTGAAGTCGTTGCAGCATGCACCCTGCCCCCAGGGAAGTTCCTACTTGGAGAAATGAATCAAACATTTGCGTGTGACTCTTATTGCTTGTTTCTTTAAGAATGTGAATTGTGGTGCTTTAAAGATATACAGAACCTGTACAAATGGATAGCATGAGCTAACTCTTTACTGAACAGAGTTATCTGGAATATCTGGACTCATGCTATTACATCATTTTGAAAGCTATGTTTGCCAATATAATCTGTATTTTCTTAGGGTGGAAATTTTTACTCTGTGTGTGAAATACTAATGGTTGTGACTATAAAGATGTGTTCCTGGAATATTCCCCTGCCCCCAGAATTTCAGAGATGGATGAAGGTGTAGGAAAGAAAATTCCAAGATGCAATCTATTAACTGCCTATCATCCAATGATGGGGAAGAGTTGGTCTTTACATCTTTATTCTATATGAAATCCAGAAGAATCTTATTTCTTTAAATAGAACTAGTCTTTTACAGTTAGCCATAGTAAATTATTTTGTTCTGATAATAAAATAAGGAAGGCACAGTATACATAAAATGGAGAAGCTCGAACACCTGTTGGCAGGATCTGGTGGGAGAATACTGGCTCTGATAGAAATGCATTTGCTTCATCCTGCAGTTCAAAAATATCAGCTAAAATGTCCTACTAAATGAAGGAAAGGAAATGGAAGAAACTATTGAGTTTAGCTTTATATAAATACTGCAAACACTTATGTATGCATTGGATTTTCTGATATCTAATTTAAACTAGTATTGATCAGAATTCTTTTAAAATGACATTTGGTACCTTCAAAGTGGTCCAGAAAGACTTTATGAAATGATATGTTATCATTCCTTCCAGGGATTAGCTGAAAAACGGGTTGAAAGCTAATGCATGAGTGAATCAGGTTATAAAATTGATAGCATCTATGAAAGTCTTCAAGAATTCAGTTTACTTTGACAAAAACTTATTTAGCATCTATTAAGTGCCAGATACTATGTTAGGAATTAGCAATCATTATAAGAATAAGATGATATTATGGTCCTGAAGAAAGCTAGAGACTGATGGATGAGAGATCAATGTATTTCAAAACAAAGGGAAAAGTGTTATGAAAGAGATATCCCCACAGTGCTGCGGAAGTTCTGAGGCAGGTGTGTATCTGGGACTGAGTACTTAAACTCAGACTGGGGAGTCAAGGCAGGCTTTTTGGAGAGATGTTGTGTGAGTTGATTTTCAAGATTTAATAGCAATGAACTAAAGAAACAGGACTTGAAATGACCATAAAGGGTTTATTTTGTGTGTTCTACCACCTCAATTTTTAAAATCCATTTCATATATGAGACTCTTTTTTATTTTTCAGAACCTTTGATTTTAATCCATTTCAGGGCAGTGTGACACTTCAAAGAATAGAATTTATTCTTTCAACAAATGTGGTCAAGAAATTCTTCTGTTAACTTATTTAAATATGAGCTGTTCATTGATGAGCACCTAGGGAGCATCTCCTCTATGCCAGGTGCTCTTCTAGGCACTGGGGTTAGCAGTGTGAATAACAGACTTTCTCTGCCCTCAGCAACCTTACATCACATAACTGAGGCTACGAACTATAGCTTTTCTAGTTTGTAACACAATTTCATATGCATGGATTTTTTACTTTAGCAACAGTTGTGTGATATGGGGACACCATCTGCCTTGCTCCTTTCCTTTGAGGCAGCCTGACTTGCCTGTATGTTCATGAACCCATGTGAGGAAAAGAACTCCAAGACTACCTCTTCCCTAGCTTGACCACAAAATGATCCTGAACTTTTCTTTTTTTTTTTTGGAAATTTAAATTGAATCCTTCCTTTTGATCAAATTTAGTAGATTGAATTTCATAAAGTTTGTTATTACCATGGGCCAAACCCTGTGTATTAGGGATACTACCTCAGGAAGATTACTGCAGGGAGGAAACGAGTCATATACAATCAAATAAATGTCTATTTGCACTCTCTGTGTGTTAGTCTATTTTCTGTTGCTATTACAGAATCTGTAAGACTACATAATTCATAAAGAATAGAGACTTATTTCTTAACAATTTTGGAGACTGGGAAGTCCAAGATGAAGGGGCCCATATCTGACAACGGCCTTTATTGCCCCACAGTGGATGGTTGAAGGACGAGAGGGTGTGAGAGAGCAAAGAGCAAGAGATTAAGCTTGCCACTTTAAGTTCTTTATAATAGTCATTGACCCATTATGCATGAGGCTTGAACCTCCATGACCTGAACTCCTCCCACAAAGGCCTATCTCCAATACTATTGCATTTGGCATTAAGTGTAACGGAGGACACATTCAAACTATAGAATTATGATAATACTTAAAGGAGAGACACATTGTGATGCTATGAAGAGATAAAATGGGGAGTTCACAGATGAAAGGAGTCAAATAAAGAAGGCTTCCTGTAAGGTTTTGTTTATGTAGAGGTTTAGGATGACAGTATTGGAGTCAACTAAGAGAGAAAGTGTGTGTGTGTGTGTAGAGAGACAGAGACAGAGATGCAGGTGGGGGCTTAGAGGGAGAGTCCAATCAAGAGGAAAGAACGAAAACAATATACAGAGGCAGGAGGGAGGAGAGTTGGGGTAGTCTGTGTGGAACAGTCTGAGCAAGAATGCCTGAGATGAGAACAAGGCTGGAGAGGTGAATAGGGAGCAGATTATGATGGGGCTTGTAGATCTTACAAGCCACAGAAGGAAGAAAGAGTATTAAGAGGGTGATGAGATCGTATTTGAATTGTCATATTACTTGCAGTACAGAGAAGCAGTAGGAAAGAGTCAAGAATAAATACGGAAAGACCAGTCAGGGATTACCTATAACAGTGTGGAGAAACAATGACAGTAATTTGTGGTGGCTGTAGGGATGAAGAGAAATGAATGAATTTCAGAGATATTCAAGTCTCAGAACTTATTAGATGATTTGGATATGGAGGTATAAAGACTCCCCATATATTTCTGGATTGTAAATTGCATTACTAAGAGAAGGCACACTATATAAGAAAACCTAGTTTAGGGTGGGAAAAGATCTTGAGTTCATTTTAGGGCATGAGGAGTTTAAAGAATCTTTATACTAATAGGGAATTTAAAGTAGGAAGTTGAGTTTGTAGAATTAGAGGCAGGGAGAAGACTGGAGTGAGTATATACATTGGAAGTCTTTAATATATAGAGGTCACTGAAACTAGAGTCCTGGAAAAAGATCAGTTGGAAAGAGAATGAATTGAGAAAAGGGTGTGAAGATGATGCTACCAGCAGCAAAGGATTAAGAGTCAAGTAGATCAGGGCAGATCAGGAAAGAAGATTGAAAAAAGCAAACAAAACACAGGACCATGTGGGTACTGTTATTTGTGTTGGGAAGGGAGAAGTTTCTAGAGGGAGGGAATGGCCACTCCTAGGAGTGGTTGCTAAGGGTTCAAGTAGAGTAGAAACTGAAAATGCCCCATCTGGCTCAAGGTGAATGACCAGAATGAGAATCAAGAACAACTTCAGGGGCTGGAGCGGTGCCTCAGAGGTTTGGGAGCTTGCCTGGCAAGCACGAGGACCCGGGTTCAAACCCCAGCACCACGTACACAACTAAGTGTTGGAGCAACTAAGGCCATGTGAAAAACTCAATAAAGTTGTTTCTCTATTAAAAAAAAAAAAAAGGAACAACTTCAGTAGGGTGATAGGCTGACAGCAACTACAGAGAGTTACAGAAGCTGGCAGAACAGTGAGGTTTTAGTCAGCTTTTTCACTGCCGTGACTAGAAGACCTGACAAGAACAGTTTTGGAGGAGGAAAAGTTTATTTGGTGCTCATGGTTTTAGAGGTCTCAGGCCATAGGCGCAGGCTCTATTCCTTGGGGTGCTCAATGGAGGTGAGGCAGAATATCATGGTGGAAGAGTGTGGTGGAGAAAAGTCGCTCAGGGCATTGCAATCAGGTAGCAGAGAGAGTCTAAGCTCAGCTCACCAAATGTAGACCCCAAAGGCATGCCCCCAGGGAGCCACCTTCTCTAACCACACCCTGCCTGCCTTCACTTACCACCCAGTTAATCCCTATCAGGGGATTAATTCACTGTTTGCTTGAGGCTGTCAAATTCCAGGATTTCACCTCTAATCTTTACAAGGTCTCACACATGAGCTTTTTGGCAGAAATCTCACATCTACACCATAACAAGGCTGGACTTCTATACTGAGAAATCTAGCTTTGGAGGGGAACTGAGCGATACATGGTAAACTGAGGGCGATGTAGTCCTAGGAAGAGTTTTTACAGTTGAAGGAGAGTCTTGGAGCTTTTTAAAGATAAAATGGAGTAAGCTGAGAGGGAGAAGATGAGGCTATAAGACAGAAAGTGGATTATCCATTTAAGTTAGAGGAATACAAAGGGTCCTGTTTAGGCAGGAGGGATAGAATACAAAGTATAAGTAAAAGGACTCACCTAATGTGAAGAAAGGACTCACCAGTATTGTGAAGAAGGGCTCAGAGGAGGAGGATGTGTGAGACGCAGGCAGTGGAGAGAGATGTCCTTCCTATGTGGTGCCTTCTTCTTTCTCTGTGAATAGGTGTGGATACTATTAAGTAAAACTGAGATGGTGCAGCTGCTTGCACAAGGTCCTATGTTGCTTGAACCTCAGTTTTCTCCTGTAGAGTTTGGCTTGGCTTGTCCTTTTTGCTCTAGAGAGTGTGCACTTCTTATCCCAGTCTAAATCTGGCCTTGGAAGCTGAGGTGGGCTTAAATGAGCCAGATGGGCAAGAGATCCAGAAGTATTTTAATCCCACTCCAAATCAAAGTAAAATTTCTCAGTGAGGGATATAGGCATGTGTAATGGTTTAGATGTGAAGTGTCCCCCAAAAGCTCATACTCAAAAGGGTTTGAGGGTGATATGAGTGGTTTACACGAGCTTTAACCTAATCAGTGCATTAGTATGCTGATATGTATTAGATAAGTATTAACTGGTTGGTAACCAAAGTCTGGTTGGGTGTGTCAGGAGAAGGTGTGTCATAGGGGGCATGCCTTTTGGGTATATATTTTGTTCTTAAAAAGTGGAACTTGCTCTATCTTTCTCTTTCTCTCTCCTTCCCAGTGAGATGTTCTCAGTTGCTTTCCTCCACCGCACACTTTTGTAATGATATTCTGCCTTACCTTGAGTCTTGAGGAATGGAGCTGGCCTTCTATGAACTGATATGGACTGAGACCTCTGAAACCATGAGCCCCCAAATAAACTTTTCCTCCTCCAATTGTTCTTGTCAGGTCTTTTGGTCACAGAAAAAAAAATGCTGACTAAAATAGGATTTAAGGTGTGATGGAAAGTAAAAAGTGACGTCACTGTGCTTGACTTGAAACCAGACTATAGTGCATGGCCCGTAAGTCCCTTGCTAACTCTCCCACCACCTCAATCAAAACAAACAAAAAAAATCAACTTGAATTTCAGATCTTCCTTCATTCCAGTTGACTACATATAAAGTACAGGGACATATGATATGTACGTGTGTCCTCAGTGTGTAGGTCCATCATGCTTAGCTGCTAGAGCATAAAGAACTCTGGTTCAGATACCAGGGTAGCATCCAGGAGGTGAGGTCTGATCAGCTCTGCTAGAGGGGCCTCTGTGATAAGATGGATCTTTTATACCCAGCACACATTCCTAGACCTTCATCTGGCAAGTAATGTATACTTCCCTCCATACAGAGAAAAACAGTC
Organism: Aplodontia rufa; assembly: GCA_004027875.1. Classification (NCBI taxonomy): domain Eukaryota; kingdom Metazoa; phylum Chordata; class Mammalia; order Rodentia; family Aplodontiidae; genus Aplodontia; species Aplodontia rufa. The sequence continues at coordinate 31,765 of PVKS010004698.1, forward strand.
CACAGTTCTTGAGTTTGGTAGACATTTCTGGATTTGGGATAAATTCTTTCACAAAGTAAGTTATTAATCTTTCCCATTTAGTAACAGCTAAAAATTCCACGACAAGAGCAATGAAAACAGTCTCCACTAAGCCTGCCGATCCAGGCACTACCATTTCTCTGTCCCTTTCTTTCATTGCCAAACATCTTCCACCCCTGCACTGGTTGACTACCTTTTGTGACTGTCTTTACTGATTCTTTATCATCTGCCTTCCATCCCAGGCAATGCTATTAGGATTCATCATAACTTTTTAATTACTAAATCTAAATTATTGCTTAACATATGTTAACCTTGATGGTTACAGAATTGAACTTCATTCCTCTGGCTTCTGGGGCACCATATCCTGCCTCCTCTGCTTCTGTCTAAGCATTGTTCAGTCCTGTCTGTTGTTCTTTCTCCTCCTCCCTTAGTATGTATTAAAACTCTACCATCAGCCTTTCTTTTTTTCTGTGGAAGACCTTTTATGATTCCAACCACCACCTCCATTAGATAACTCCAGAATTTATTCCTCTAAACTTCACATTTCTTCCCATCTCTAGTCTTATCTCCTTAGCTGAATTATTTGTTGATCCTATTAGATGCTTTTCCATTACTTCAAATTCAATAAGTCTATAGCTGAATTAATAACCCTTTGGACTTGTTTTCTTTTCCAACTGAATGATTGAATGATCTTCTGAATTACAGTAGAGGTTTCCTAACCTGACTGATCATCAGAAAATTTCTGGCATGGAATTCTGGACTCTGTGGTCTAAACAGCTCTTCAGGAGGTTCCAGTGATGAGCCAGGCTGGAAGAATTGGTCTATAGAGAGGATTATAATTGTAATTGCTCTAAGGTCTTTTGTAGTCCTACCATGTCATGAATTGATTCTGTACTCTCTCTTTTTCTAGATTGGTATTGATATTTAATAGCAATGTGATCTTGGGAGAGTGATTTAATTTCCTTGAAGCTCAATTCTCTTATCTGTTGAACAAATATCAAAATATCTACATTCTGGTTGTAAAGAGTCAGTGAAGTTAGATATGTAAGATCGGCTGTTTAGTGACACATACATAGCAGGAGCTTTCTAATTCCCTTATCTCCACCTCTATCTTTTCTGGTCCATTCTCCACACCACTAACATTGATTTTCTGTAAGTGTCACTTTTATTTTGTCACTTTCGCTCATAACCTCTGTGATTTCCCTTTATCTTCAGCTAGGATATTCAGAATCCTGCTCTAAAGACAAAAATATCTCTTCAAGAGCAATCTGTGCTGTTTAAATGCCTTTAATGTCTGATTTCGCATCCAGACAATTCAAAGTAGAAACAATACTTTCTCAATGTATGGATGTTGATTGTATTGAAATTTAAGTCAGATCCTTCAATTGAGCAATATTAAAAAATAATTGTTATCTTTTGTGCTAGTCCACAAAAACACATTTGGCCCTTTGTAAGAGAAAGCTATACTCTTATAATAAAAATACTAAAAATAGTGGAAATAGCAGAAAGCAATTCCACTACTCAAATATATGAAATATTTTATCTACATACATTTCTCTAGGCCAATAACTTCTGGGAATAGGCCCCTGAGCAGTTCAGCCAGGTCTACCTTGGCTCTGAAACATGTTCTCACTAAGTTGTAAATGATTGATTTCAGATCAGTCTTTGAGCTGATAGCAGGAAGGGAGAGAGAGCGTGAAAATTTTGGATGCCTGGATGGAGTCAGAGGTAGTAGCAAAAATAACTTAAATGTCTTACTAGCTTGGTTTTATTGTGTTGGCCTCCTTCATTTCATGCAGGCCCTTTACTTTTTACATTGTTAGGTGTGTTTCATTTCACTTTTTCCAGTTCCCCTTAATGATCAGGGTTGAAGAGTGTTGTTATTAGCTATTTTGGGTATAAAGAGCAAAAAAGTTTTTCCTAGAACTCTCTAAATCTGAGTTCCCTCATAGACACACAGAAGCCCCTTAAGAGGAAGGGATGGTAGGCAGCTATTTTTAAACATTCCTGTTCTATATCTACCTTATTTTTAGTTCATATGCTTTGTTCTGAGATGTGGCTTATCCATAATTTATTTAAGAACAATCCTATTGATGGGCATTATTTTGTTTTCACTATTATCAACAATGCTATAATGAACATTCATATGCATGATGTATTCAAATGTGCATATATGTACAAACCTTTCTGTAGCAATTATTCCTAGAAGTAGAGAAGGGTGCTGACCTTGGCATGTATCTTCTCACAAGTCAAAAGGTTCACCAATCACCTTTTGAGAAAAGATGCAGTTGGTAGAGTGGGAAAGAAATTAGGAGAATTTCCTTTTGCTTTTAGTTACGACCCACTTCTGCAAATATTTGTATTTTTAAAGTAGAAATTTACCATAAGAAGAATTTTTAAATTAAAAATTAGCAGCACAAGAAGCTTGTTTTCTCTGACTGGAAGATGAGAATGCTTTAATCCCTGCTGGCCCTTTAATTTTCAAGATGGTGAACAAGACATCCTAGAGGGAGAAGTTTGGTGTTGGGTTCCTACTGGGCATGCATGGGCCTGTAAACACTGATACTTTGCCTCTCAGAGGAGTGTCCAACTTCATATTTGCTTTTATTTTTTTATTTATTTTATTTTTTTAAAGAGAGAAGGACAGTGAGAGAGAGAGACAGAGACAGAGAGAATCAATTTTTATTGAATTTTTCACATGACCTTCATTGCTCTGACACTTAGTTGTGTATGTGGGTGCTGGGGTTTGAACCCGTGTATTCTCGCATGCCAGGCAAGCGCCATAACCACAGAGCCACTGCTCCAACCCCTAATTATTTATTTTCGATACTGGGATTTAACCTAGGGGTATGTAACTGAGCCACATCCTAGCCTTTTTATTTATTTATATTTTGAGACAGGGTCTTGCTAAGATGCTTAGGGCCTCACTAAGTTTCTGAGGTTGACTTTGAACTTGCAATCTTCCTGCCTCGGCCTCCTGAGCTGCTGGGATTATAGGCATGCACCAAACCACTGTGCTAGGCCAAATTTGCCTTTATAGGAAGGTGATTGGTAGGTCCCCCGGCTTCTCAGGATATTCAACTCTTGCTTTGTCATTGTCACCCTTCACTCTTATTCCTCTCCTCTTCTTCCTCTTTTCAGACCTGGGTGAACCCTGAGCTGTTTTATTTTGGAGAGAAAGCTAAGAAACCTGTGAGTTGTGCTGAATGAGAATGGACTTGCTTTTCTAGAGCTTTTGTTTCCCTACCTAAGAGCAGTAACATGGAAATCTCCATCAGGAAGGGATTTTGTAGAAATCAGGTAAAATACTGTTGAGATAACAGTGACATCAGCTGGTTCTGTAAAGCTCCCGGTGATGCTGGGTACTTGGAACACGGTTTGAGGATTTCTGAGCAGTATGTGTATTATTCGTTTGCAATTTACTTTCCCTTCCAGTACAACCCATCCTGCTGCAAGAGAGCAAAGTAAGCAGGAGATAGCAGAGAATACTGAAGATGTCTCTTAATTCCCTGAGGTCTGCTTTGATCTCTTTCCTTTGTTGAGACTCTTTTTAAACTTTTATCCTGAAGGCAGGAAAATAGATACTATTTTTTAAGACATTCAGTTCCTCTGTGTTCTTACCAAAATTTCTTTCACCTCCTCTCCACCCAGAAAGGCTATTACAATGGTCAACATAGCTTGCACAAAAGAAACTATTAGATGGGGAGTGCTCATGTCCACCAGCTCACCCGGAAAAGGTCTGTGTTGTTAAGGCAATGTTCTGTAAGGGACACTGCTACTATGGTTTGGTCTGCTCATTCTGAATGCCAATTTTTTCTTCCTAAAGTAAAAATGCTTCTGTTATTTTTTTCTGATAGGCATAACAAATAATCTTTGAAAAAAATTGAGAAAAGAGAGTAAAGGATAAGAAAAGATATAGGAACCACTAACAAGACTACTACCTGCAGATTCTTCAGTTAATGGAAAGTATTTTCCTCTATCATAACACTTCCTACTAGACTTCTATTGATGGATAAAAAGTTGTTTTTTAAAAATGCTAATTCACAATTCCATGACATGTTTATTTGTTATCCAAGTTCTATCTATCTTTCCTTTTAATTAATTCTCAATGAAGGTATGTATTTCTGAAATACATTTTTATTTTTGTACCAGGGATTTAACCCAGAGGTGCTTTACCACTGAGCTACATCCCTAGTCCTTCTTTACTTTTTATTTTGAGACAGTGTCTCGCTAAACTGCTTAGGCTGGCTTTGAACTTGCGATCCTCCTGCCTCAGCCTGGGATTACACGCATGCACTGCTTCGACCAGCTGAAATACTTTTAATACATAGTTTTAACATGCATTGCATAAAGGAATATGCAAGATCACAGAAGACCTTGTAATTCACTTACAGGAATTTTAGATTTAATAGGAGAACAATTGTTGAACCACTGACTTGTTTAAAGCAAGAATCTGATCTGATCATATTTGAATTTTAGGTAGCTGTATTGGTAAGGGATCAGTAACAGGCAACAGAATGTTCTGTGACCAATTCTATCAGAAAGGGATTTATGACAGGGTACTAAGCAGCTTATAGAGTTTTTTTTTTGGAAGGGCTGAGTTTTCAGAAACAATTGTACAAGTCACACTGCCCTGCTGGCTGGTCAGGGACTGCCGCATCTGCAGCCACCACCGTCTACTCAAAACCACACTGCTTCAGCCACTCTCAAGGAAGATGCTGAGTCAGGAGCTGCTGCTGTTGCCGTGGGTGAGGCTTGGCAGGCAGGAAGCTGGGGACCAGCTGGATTTCAGAACAATATTTCCCAATGCTGGCTGCAAATCAGACTCACCTGGAATGCCTTACAATAGTCCTGGATCCTGGTCAGCACCCACAGAGTCTGTATTTAATTGATGTGGAGCAGGGCCCAGCCATCATATTAAAAATCAAAACAAAATGCCTCTGGGTGTTGCTTGTGCAAAGTCAAGGCTGAGAGCACTGTGGGAGGACCTCCACGGTAGCGATGGTGGACAATCTCATGGCTTCGCCTGCACAGCCTTCAGGAGGATGCTTCTGCTTGGAAATTCCGTACGAAAAATGCAGAGGGAGGAGTAGATTAGGAAACACAGCTCTTGTCAGTCTCTGGTCATGCTGGCAAGAGGGCATGAAGAGATTTACGAAGACAGTTGAGGATGGAGCACTGGACGTGGCTAACAGTTCAGGTAACCAAAGGGCACTGACAATGAGGAACCTATGTAGAGGCTGAACAAAGAGGACTTGGTCATTCTAGCTGTGTAGTTCATAGAAAGGTTTTGAAAAGCAGGATACCTAGGAAATGGGCCTGGGTAGTTTATTGAGTGGTTGGATCTTTCCTCGAGAGAGGGATTGGTTGGGGTTTAGGTGGAGAACAATGACTTAAGGTGTAATGTGTTCAATAGCCAAAGCAGGGAAGATATCTGAACTGAAGGTGAATATATACAAGTAACTGACTTTCAGATTTTAGCAAATGCCTAGGAGCAGATGAGGTCACTCAGACATAGGACCTGAGACACAAGAAAAGAAACTTTAACATATAAAGCAGGAACAAAATAAAAGTAGCCCCCATGCAAGAAAGAAAACGAGTAGTGAACAGTAGACATTTCTCCAAAGAAAATACATAAATGGCTAACAGACACAGGAAGAGATGTTCAACCTCATTAATCATTAGGATTTGCAAATGCAAATCACAAGGTGATACTATTTCATATCCACCACTATGGCTATGCATAAGAAGATAGCAAATGTTGGCAAGGAGCAGGAAGTGTATGTATTGCTAGAATTGTCACTTTGGAAAACTGTTTGGCAGTTTCTTGAAAAGTTAAACAACAGAGTGACCACATGCCTGAACAATTCTATTCCTAGGTATACATTCAAAATTCAAAATTACTTAACGTATGTTCACACAAAAACTTGTACATGAATATTAATTGTAGTATTGCTCACAATAGCCAGAAATGGAAACAGTTCAAGTACCACCAATTGATGAATACAATATCAATATGTACTATATCAATGTCATGGAATACTATCCAGCCATGAAAAGGAAAGAAGTTCTAACAAAAGCTTCAAAACATGCCAAGTTTTCAATTGAAAGCTAAATATCAAAGGTCACATTATATGATTCGATTTACATGGAATATCCAAAATAGGTACATCCATAGAGACAGAAAGTAGATTAATGTTGCCATGGGAGGAAAGAACAATGAGTGATCATTAAAAGGAATAGGCTTTCTTTCTGGGATGAATAACTGTTCTGGAGTTAGAGGTGATTGATTCATAACTTTGTGAACATACTAAAACCCTTTGAATTATGCTCTTTCAAAAAGGTTAACTTTATGGTATGTGAATTGCATCTCAATAAAGCTGTTATTTTTAATGAACTCAAAGGAAGAAAGCTTTCAAGAAAATAATCCAGAGGTCAACATGTCAGTTGTTGCCAAAATGCCAAGCTTCTCATGCTACAAGTAATACCGACATGAGCAGTTTCTGTTGTGTATTAGGGTTGCAAATCACAGAGCAGAGTGTGGAGGAGGTAAGAACACATACAGGAGCACAGGATTATTTCTGAGACCTTTGGTGGGAAAAGGAGAGAAGCAGGACCTATCTTTTAGAGAGGTATGGGAAAGGAAGATGGTTTAGGCTTTGAGCTTTTTTATTTTCATTTGGCCTGAGAGAGACTCATGTCTGGTTCAGTGCTGGTTTGAAAGATATGGTAGAGTCAGAAACAGGAAAGTACAGATTGCAGTCTTGGAGAAGTCAGGTGGGAGGGCAGGGGGTTTGAGAAGGGTAGAGAGAAATTTGGAAAAAAAGGAGGAGGAGAGTGGTGACTTGGAAATGAAGCTGCTGGGCAGCTTTGAGGATCCCATCCAGGCTAGAGGCCTTGGATCTGTGGTCTCATTCATTCATATCTTCGCTCTCAACATTGTCCACGGAACATCTCCACTGCCCGAGGATGCCAGGCCAAGGGGAGTGCTGTTTTTATTCACCTGCCCACCCCCTCTCTCTCACCTAGGCCCAGAGACTTGCAGGAGGGAATCAATGGAAGCACAGCACAGGGAGGGATGAAGATATGGCAAGAGCATGATACAGTGGAAGTCCACATTGCCTGGGTTCCTAAAGAAGAAAGGAGAGGAGTGAGGTGACCAGAGCTCTTGGGGAGATCCAGTAAAAAGAAAATGGTCTATGATTTATTATGTGCTTCTTCACTACGGCCATGCTAAATGTGATAGCTATACGATCCTCCCAACAGCAGTGATTATTTTCATAAAGAAAAACTTGCTTAGGAGATTAACAAACCTGATCATGTGCACACATCTTGAATGTGGTAGAATTTCCGTCCTCACCACTGAGCTCCTTTGCAGCTGAGTATTGAACAAGTAACTGAATAAGATCAGCAAGGACAGGGTTATTAGATGTTCTAATTTAGGAATTAGGATCAGAACATTTGAAGCGATGACAAAGGACCAGGACCACTCCACTGAAAGTGGGTAGGAGAGTTGGAATGGTGGGGAAGGCCACTGAAATTGTAGAAATAAGGAGAGTTTGAGGCCAGTTCTGGATATATTATCTCCCTGTCGATTCAACTTCCTGGGAGTGATGGCGGTACCAGAATAGAGAGAAAAACGGTAAATTACACTGTTCCTGGAGTCGTCTTTCCCATTTTCTCTCTCTCAAGAAAAGAAAAAAGAAAAAGAAGTGTCTGCTCAGACATGAATCAGATGCTTCAAGATTTGCTTGGTAGAAAATCAGAAAATTCTGGTGGACGAGTAAAGAATTTTACTTTCTGTTTTGATTTCTTGATAGCTTAGAAAATACTGGTCTCGATCATGCTCAATTTCTGATGAAGCTAATTTCAGTGGAAAACAGGATCTGAGGCCAATACACACGGCTGCAGAGAGAATGACTCATGTGGACACATGGAGCTTCTGTCTATCAGAAGTATCAGGCACACGCGGTCTCTTTTTCCCTTGTTCCTGTTGCCTGCAACATTCTTCTCACAGACATCCACACGCATCACTCACTTCCTTCAGATCTCTGCTCCAATGTCATCTCCTTAGAGAGGTCACCCAGTCTCCTCTTCTAAAATGTGGCCAAGCCTTCCCCTCAACAGCTGCCATGCCCTGCACCCTACCTTATTTTTTCTCCCTGGGGAATTTGCCAACATATGATGTACTTTTGTCGATTGTCTGTCTCATCCACAGGTGTCTAGTCTCCATGAGGGCTATGATATGGTCAATTTTTTGGGGGGGGTTGTGGGGTGTGGAATAGGGATGGTTCTGAGAATTTAACACAGGGACATTCTATCACTGAGCTTTATCCCCAGCCCTTTTTATTTTATTATTTTGAGCCAGGGTCTCACTAAGTTGCAGAGGTTATCCTCGGATTACAGTCCTCCTGCCTCAGCCTCCTGAATAGCTGTGATTACAGTATGCACCACTGTGATTAGTTGTGGTCAGTTTTGTTCACCTCTCTTCTCACTGGCACCTATAACTATGTCGGGTACTGGCAATGTGGATTTGTGCAGAGTGTATGTGTAGACTGTTGTAGACTGTCAAATGCTGTCCGGGGATCACCAAAAAGGAGGCTTGTGTGTCCCCAGCGATTGCCCTTCACTGCTCACACCTCGCTGCTGCTTGAAGGTTCTCAGGCGCACTCTGGTCAGGCTGTTACCACTCTATGGACTGCTTTCCTTTCTCCCCGCATTGCCTCTGGCATAACTAGAACCTACGTATTTCCATCTCCAAGGCTGTGCTAGCTTTATACTGAGCATGAGAGGCTCTCATAAAAGGATTACAGAGCAGGGAAAGAACAGGTGGTGCATATATACAATGGAATACTACTCGGCCATTAGAGGAAACGATATTATGGTTTTTGCAGCCAAATGGATGGAGATGGAAAAAATTATGCTAAGTGAAGTATCCCAAACTCAGAGACTCAAGGGCCGGATGATTTCTCTCATTTGTGGAAGCTAGAATACAACAAGAAACAGTATGATAGATGGCTAAGCTAGTAATAACCTCAACATGTATGAATTTTCACACAAACAGGAGGAAGCTTGCCTAGGGTACCTGGAGACGTAGGGAGGGGGGCAGGTAGGTGGGAGGAATTAGGAAGGACATCTAGGGGACTAGAGGGTGGGAATATGGGGGAATCAACTCAGAAGGAGATCTCTGACCTCCACGAGATATCCATTTAACACAGGGGTTCTTCTAGGGGAAACATAAAGCCATGCGGAACCCAAGGCAGGAAACCATGATATGGCATCAGCCTTGGCTAATTATGTAAATAAACATTTGTTCTTGATTGATAATGATTCCCTCTCAATTGTAAGTCCATTTTCAACTAACAAAAAAAAAAAATGAAAGAAAGAAAAGGTGGACCTCAGTTCATTCGTCATGTCAGAACGGGTTTCTTGCTGACATCCCTTGGCTCACTCTATCCACATGTTGGTGCAGTCTCTGATCTTTTGTTCCTCAGATTAGACCCTCTTGTACCCACTCCCTTTATTAAGCCTCATTTATCTCAAGCAATCCAAACCCAAAGAAAACAAACAGACTCTTTTCTCTGGCCAGTTCAGGTCACAGGTAAAATTGCCTAGGATTAGAAAAAAAGGAGTCAAAAGCTCTGTGACCCAAAAAGACATCCCCTAACTTTTTCATTATATTATCTTCCCTATGATTTACAGTACAAATGGCTCCAAGGACTCCAGTCTCCCATAAACAAAGTGATTATTTAAATCTTTTTTTCCCATATTTATACAGTTTCTCCTTTACCACAGTTCTCTCTCAGAATTTCCAAACAGGGCACCATCAGAAACACCCGGAGTGCAAGCTATCTCCCTCTTTCTGTCTTACTCTAGTGTTTTGCATTACAAGAATCACTGCCTGAGAGTAGAATTGAAGGTAAAGAGGAGTCACTCCAGAGGCACAGAAAAGATAGTAGTTATTGTAAAAACCAGATACTAATTGGTATTGGTTTGGGCAAAAAAGAACTGGAGAGAAGTGGCTGGATTTAAGGGTTATTTAGAGGGTTCAGTCCAGAGGGGAACATTCTTCTCACAGACATCTGTGTGGATCACTCACAACCAACTTCAGATCTCTGCTCAAATGTCATTGCTTTAGAGAGATCCCCATAGATGGAGGGTGAATGATGAGGGGAACCAAAGAATCTGGGACAAGTCATGATTCCTGGCTTGGCATACTTTAAAAAATGTTTCAATATTTTCAAATCATTGTTCTTGAAAGAAAGAAAGAAAGAAAAAGGTCAACAAATTGAAGGTCTATTGTTGGCTTCATTCTTCCATCCTTAAAAATCTTTAATTCTGTGTCCCATTTCAAAGGTAAAAACAAAACAAAGAACTTAGAAACATCCCCATAGTCTTTGAGACTTTTGCAAGTTAATCTAGGCTTAAGTGATCTCTTTAACCTTAAGGCAGAGACATTTCATACATTTTTTTTGTCAGTAGGAAGCTATTCTAGACATTGTAATGTGGTTTTAATGATGCTTGTAGGTTACTTGGTCATATACACTAAGCAACTTAGATCATTTGGGGTGAGACAAAATCCTCATAATACAGCAACAATTTTTATTTTACAAAGACATATTTCAATATAGCAGGAAGAAAGCTTAAATCTTTTAAAGCATTTCACTGGCCCTTTGAAATGTAGTTCACAGACTTCGAGTTAGAACCTTTGAGTTCTAACCAGTGCAGAAGATGGATGGTTTGGGAAGAGATTAAATATTTAAGCATTAATCAGATTGGGGTTCCACAGGACAAACTGACAAATTGAGAGAGTAGGAAATAGGGGTCATAGCTTGCCAATTCGAGTGGCAAGCGCTTTTGGGAGGCAGAGGACTGGGTGAACAAGAGGGCTAACTCTGGCCACCAACAAAGATGACTGGAGTGTAAAGTAGATGATTTGAAGATGACTTTGCTGCAGAATTCATCCCATCCATCTCTCTTCAATGGGGAAAGGCATGCTTTTCAGAATACCCAGAACTTAGACTAACTGCAGTCCCAAGGAACCCTAGTGTCTCACAGATGGGAACTTTCGGCACAGTGGAAAGAGTAAGCAGGGCTCCATATTGATTTCTTGGGGCCTTGGGGGACAGCTAACTCTTTTCCAAAGCATTTCAGAATTGTTTAATACTTATATCCTTTAAATTTTCACTTTGGCCTCAGTAAGCCTCTAATAAGACAAGAAGAAGGAAGTATACTGCTTCTAATCTAGAAATAAGAAAGATGAATTCTTTAGAAAACTGAGTAGATTTCCTTTTCATATCTGTTACCAAAGTGCCTTATTGAATTTATGTCTCCATTGAGAGTCTCTGTATTCCAAGCTTCTGAAAGAGACTGATTTGTGTAAAGTATCTAGGATTTTGTTGATTTCTCTCATACACACCAGCCACAGTGACAGTGAGTTATGCTGTTTCTGTTCTTCTCTAGGTTAGTACCCTACTCCTTTCCTCTATATACATGTAATTTAATATTTTAGTATTTGCAAATTTGATTAGTATCTACTTCTCACTAGACTACAGATGCCCAGGGGACAACCATCACGGTTATTCTATTTCCTCTTATGTCCCCAGTACTTAACCTAGTACTTGGTATGGTTAATTGCACAGTAAAATACTTCTTGCTTGATTAAATGCATGCTTAAAGAAATGCCCTCTATGTTCCTTTACATATCTTTTTCTGAAGAAAATATTTTAATCTGTTTTTAAGGCAGAACATTTTCTCACTTGGGGTGGGAATATGACCATGTTTTCAAAGAACAAATTGTACAAGATGGTTAATAGTGCCTGTGTAAATAATTTATGAATTAAAAATATCTTTTGGGTGTTCATTATTCAAGTCAGATATTTGCATTGTGTAATTCTCCTTGATATTGTTTGAGTTTTCCCTTGGTGGTATAAATGAACTTTATTCTTTATTGCTAAAAAAGAGAAAACAGTGAGGCATCTGTTACGGTTTGGGTGAGTGTTCTCCAAATGTGTATGTGCAAAGGTTTGGTCCCCAGGCTGGTGGTGTTGGGAAGTGCTGGGGACTTTTAGACATAAGGCCTCCTGGGAGGTCCCTGGGTCACTGGGGCATGCTTCCGAGAGGGATGGTGAGGCATTGCCTGTCCCTTCTCTGTTTCTGCTTCCTGGCTCCTGCCACTGCCCTCTACCAACCACATCAGAGGCCAAACCAATGGACTGCTTGATCTTGGATTTGAACTTCCAAATTGTGAGTTAAGTAATCTTTTCTCTTTATAAGTTGATTATCTTAGATATACCACTGCAGTAATGTGAGGTTGGCTAATACCATATCACTCAATCTCAGTTTCATTTCAGGCTTTATATGTGACTTTGGGAAAATTGTAAGCTATGAACCTCACCCTTGTCAGCTGTAAAATGGGGAAAATCTGACATGGGTATGTTTATTTTTCCCTACAGAATATTGTGAAGATAAAATAAGATAATTACACTTGAAGTATTTTTATAGAATTATTCAACATATATATGTGTGTGTACATATACATATACAATTATTTCTTTTGTTTTGGCTGTACATAGTTCATATCTGAATGATAGGGGATGATCATATAAAAGTGATAAAAATAACAATGGTACCTATTTATTGGTAGTTTATAATGGCCAAGTACTGGGTTAAATATTTCACTTGTTTTCTTATTTAATTCTCACAAAAATATGTTAATTACCCTTTCTATCTTCACTTCCTCTCCTTTCATTCTTTCTTGAACCACCCCAGTAAGTAAGGTGATTTATACTCATAAATCTACTTAATCTTTTCTTCTTGGGGGTCATGAATGGCCTCTATGTTGTCAAACCAATGGTTAACTCTACTTCTTCTCATTCAAACCCTCAGTAGCATATGATCTTAGAGCACTTCTTTATTTTTGAAGAACTTTATTCATTTGGCTCTAGCACACTAGCCACCTATGTTTTTATGATTTCTTTTGGTATTATCCATATCTTCTTGGTATATGAATATTGGAGATCTCCAGAGCTTATAGCCTGACCCTCTTTTCTATTCTAATGCACTCCTATGGGGATCTCACTTAGTCCTTATAGCTGAAATGTACTTTATACCCTGATAATGCCAAAATTTTAAGATCTTTCTTGACTTCTTTACTGAATGCATACTAACATTCTGTTTGGTATTCCCACATAGAAGTCTAATTAAGCTTTTTATAGTTGCTCTCTTTTTAAACTAATCTTTGTTCAGCCTTCTTCAGTTAAGTTATGGTACCTTCATTCACTCATACTTAGGCCCAAAACTTTGAAATCACTAGTACTTTTCAAAACTCATAATTTATTAGAAGTTCTGTTGCACCTACATTCAAATTTATCTTGCCAAATTTGCTCCTGCATATCTCTGCTCAAATGACTCCTTGTGTTAGTCAGTTTTCCATTACTATAATGAATACCTGCAGTTATTGACTTATAAAGAGAAAAGGTTTATTTTGGCTCACAGTTTTAGAGCTTTCAGTCCATGAGCAGTTGTTTCTGTTGCTTTGGGTAAGGCAACACATCTTGGTAGGAGAATGTGGTGGACCAAACCACTCATCTCATGCCCAGGAAATGAATGAAAGAGAAGGGAAAGGGCTACAGGTCCCACTACCCCCTTTAAGGGCCTGGTCCCTATGACCTAAAGACCTCCCACTAATCCTAACCTCTTAAAGTTTTTGTTATTTCCCAATAGGAACATTCTGGAGAGTAAGCCTTTGGAGAACATTTGTGATCCAAATTATAGTGCTTCTCTTCAGAGGCCTATGGACCCTACTCCTATATCATCACTACTGCCTAACCTACAAGGATTTTCTTTGAAGCTGTTACATTTGTTTGAGACTTTATTTCATTTTACTATTTTGTTACAAACTGTATGAGGGTAGTTCTTACTGCTTGGAACACTGCTTCTCATGTGGTAGTAGAAAATAAAATTATTAAAAATGTTTTTGGAGATTCCTCTGTGGTTAATTTCATTTCCCCTCTTTTTCAGGAAAGTTAACTGAGAATAGTCAGGTCACTTGTCAAGAGCACGTAATTTGTAAGTGGTACAGTCTGGATTCAAAAGCTGATCTGACAGTGAATCCTGTACTTTTAGCCACAATGCTGTATTGTCTCATTTTTTTATATTGTGCTGTGTTTACTCAATACACAATTATCTTGAAAATTCAGGACCACAGATTTTCCATAAATATTTCAAAAAAATTCTCAGAACATTGGTATGTGCTCACACTTCAGCATTTGCTGTCTTTTCAGGATTTTTTAAGGTCCACATACATACACAGTCAGCAGCTTATGTTTATGCTTCCCTGCAGGAAGATTTAAAGAAAGAAAGCACCTTCCAAAACACATCGATGCAAAGGATTGTGAAAAAACAATCGATAACACATCACTGACAATCGGATAAACGTACAGATCCTACGAATCTCAGAACAAAAAGTGAAAGTGATAGAGTCAGATGACTTTCATCTCTTTGATCATAGGTTCAAGTTTAGCATAGGCCTGGAGCAGTGTTTAAACCAAAGCACCGTAACAAGAGGAGCTATTGACCTTGGCATCACAGAGGACCTAATGTGGTTATTGAAGTCAGGTTTTACTGATTTTTAACACAAAAAGATTTTCTCTTAAAGTAGATCTGGCAATTGTATTTTTAAGACACTCTTCAGCTGAGCTAAATTTTCTCCTTTTTATGATTGCTTCATTTTCATTTTGTCTACACGTAAGGAAAAACTTGACAATGGGAATCAAAAGATGCAACATACCAGTTTTGTCTGGGATACATCAATGTTCATATGAAAGTGAAAAACCCATCCTTTTGTCATTCTAAGGCCATGGACATATGATGATACCCACATAGTTTTTTTTTTCATGAGATTTAATAATAAATAATAGCATTTATGGAATACTGGTTCTACCACGACTAGTTGTGTGACCAAGCATACATTGCTTGTCTCTTGTGAGTGTAAGTTACTGATTGTGTAAACTGGGGCTAATACTAGTTCCAGTTTCATGAAATTTTAGTGAGGGTTGGATCAGAAAATGCTAAACCCTTTGTGTGATTGTCCAGTAGACGCCAGCTGTCATATGTGGTGTGATCACTAACCGGGGTTTCTCATCCTTGGCAATGTTGACACTTTGGGTCAGATGATTCTTTACTGTAGGGTGCTGTGCTGTGTGTGTAGATGTTTATCAACATATCTGGTATCTACTCACTAGATGCCAGTAATACCCTCAACTGTGTTAACAAAAAAGTATCTTCAGACGTTGCAGATGCCCCCAGCAGGCAAATCCACCCTCTGTTAAGAATCACCACACTAGATTAACACTATGTACATGTTCATCTCATTTAATTTTCATAAAAAATCTTAAAGGATAGGTAATAATGTTATCCCTGTCCCCCCCGCCTTTTTTTTAAAGGGAGAGGGACAGTGAGAGAGAGAGAGAGAGAGAGATAAAGAATCAATTGTTTATTTAACTTTTCATGTGGCGTTCGTTGCTCAGACACTTCATTGTGTATGTGGTGTTGGGGTTTTTGAACCTGCGTCCTCTCACATGCCAGGCAAGTGGTGCTTCCAGTGAGCTACTGCTCCAGTCCCCGTGTTATCCCATTTTTACAAATGAGGAAAGTAGAACTAAGGAAGGTTAGATATTTGCTTTGGTACACAGCTAGGGAGGACTGTTATTATAATCTGATTGCCTGACAATGAATCTTTGATGGTGTGTTGGTTCCACTGGCCTGAATTGAGAATGTCCTTAGTAATATTTCTAGGTGATTGCTTCCTCCAGTGGAAAAGGCAAAGAAGTCACCACTCCATCTCATTTCTGCTGTTTTCTAACTCAGGGGCTTATTCTACCCTCATAGCCCATTTTCCTTCCCCTTTATAACTGTTGCTGTTCTCTTTTGCTTCAAAGCATAGTAGAACTTTCTATTAAAAACCACCTGATGAGTGAGGCTTCACAACTCTCACAAAATATCATTTGCACACTCAGCTTGACATGAAAGCACAGTTTCAACTCTTCAATGGGGAACGGATACAAGCTGCAACTCTGGTACTTATCATGGAGAGTAGCACTGAACTGACCTTTGCTTAACATTTATTACAAGTTTAATTGAGAAGAATGATTTCGGAAAGCATCATCTGAAGAATCTATTACTTTGAGGACAAGGTAAATAATAAACAAACAAAATGAATTAATAGATCTTATTAATACTTAAAAACTAAGAACAGCTCCTAAGTAACAGTTGTGTATACATACAGCCTATAGTCTTTTCTAGACTTTTCCTGATCTTATATTTTTAAATTCTATTTTTATAAAAATATTTATGTTTAGTTTAGCAAATAAAAATTATATATATATATATATACATGTATGCACACACATATAGTGCACGGCATGAGGTTTTGAAATACATGTACTTGGAGAAATGGCTCAATCAAGCTACTTAACTTATGTATCACCTCACAAGATTTTCTATTTTTAATGATACATATTTGCATTCAGGTAGGAAAAAAGGGAGAGAAATGTCAGTGTGGGTATCTGACTGGACGTCTCAGAGGCATTTTTCACTTTTGTGCCTCCCATATTACTGTGTCATGAATTCTCTCTTTTTCTTTTCTTGGTTACCTCCCGCCTCCCAACAATCTCTTGAATAATTAAGCCCCGGGGTTGAGTCCTCAATCCACAGCTCATTTCACTTTTCGTATTCTTTGAACAATGCTCTCTTGTCTCAGGGTTTTGGATACCATCATTTGCTATGTATTTAACTGGGCTCTACCATGATTCAGACTCATCTGTTTTGTTCCCAGCTCGGCATTTCTACGGGAATATTTCATATTCACTTCTGTTTCAACATGCTCCCCTACATTGGCTTCTTTTTCTCAGTTGGTGGAACCACCAGCCAACCAATTGCTTAGACTAGGACTTGTACATCAGGGAGAATTTTGCAGTCCGCCACCTCTCCACTCTCAATCATATACCAAGCTCTGATAACTGTACTTCCTAGACATACCTTCATCTCATCTTTTCTCTGCATATTTATTGTCACTATCATCTCTCATAATGGCTTCTCAAAAGGTCATTCAGCAGGAGAATTCCAAGTAACTAACATTGACTATGAAATCCTCCTTACATGAACCCTGGTTTTCCATTGCTTTTTGTTCCCACTACCTGTGTTACACTGGGTACTCAGGTAATACTGAACCGTTTGAGATTCCCTGTATGGAATAGAGTGATTTTCGCTTTCTGCCTTTGCTCAGTTGCACCTTTCTTATGGAATACTCTTTCCCTAATTATCTCATTAAGAAAGTTTCTGGTAAACCTTCAGGGTCTTTTCTCAATAATTTTTCTCCCACACTCCTCCAATACAGCTGTTATTCTGGGTGCCTTTCTGTAATCTCTTCTATGTTACTATGAAACATTAGATTCTCTGTTTCTATCTGTACCATTGTATATCTTTATATTCAAGAGCAAACTCTTTGGGGCAAAGACATGACAAGTACTTCATAAAGATTTGGTGAAGGAATGGACTATTAGCTATCTTACTAAATTGGTAGCCACTTCACTAAAAATTTTTAAAATAATGATCTCTTAAAGCAGTTAGAATTTTGCATGTTTACAGATGAGAGTTATCCCTAACCCGTGAATTAAGTTGAAAACTATTATTTTGTGCACCTAAGCATACTCAGCAAAATATTAGAGGTTTTCTTTGAGGGGCAGAAACCCTGGCTTGTACAACTAGTTGTTGCTGTAATCTCTAATGCAATTGGGGGATATGTATTGGGGAGGAAAGTGTAGTGTTTCATTCCAGGCCAGAATTCTTGATCAGATCTCATTGCTCCAACATGCTGCCCTTGGAATAACACCTCTCAGCATTACCTCTAGGGAAGAATGGGGAATAAATTCCAACAACAGATGCAGGTATGTGCTTTAAGCATTTTTATACTAAATATATCACTTTAAAGTTATAGGTATAAAAATTTGAAGGTGTACAACATATATAGAGAGGCTAGTTTTTAGTATTACAAAGGTATTTGCTAAAAGGATCATTGCAAAATTTAGTTAAACCTTAAGGTCTCAGTGAATTAAGATCCTATATAATTTTTAAAAATTCATACAAATTTTCAGGAACAGACTGCAAATATTAGGAGACACCTGTTCTTTAGATCCATAAATATATATTTCCTTATTAGTGCTTATAATGCTGTAAGAATATATATTCAATATCTCCTTTTGGTATTGATTAAATGTGACCATATTTGAGATATCTTTAAGTATCTCTATGTGTATCATGAGAGTACACAAGGTAGCAAGCCTTTTAGAATGTCATTGTATCAAATATTTACAAAATGTTATGTCAGTATTAAAATCAGTTTTAAGTAATGAACGTTCTGTGGCATATGCAATAGTTGTTAAGCACACCATTTAATGTATATTATGAAATAAAATTGGTGGATTTGGGGGAATGTTTTGTTATTGAACCTTTTTGACAAAAACTCATGAAGTTTCAAGATTTTTTTTTTTGTCAAAACTCTAAGGGCTGAAAGATGTCTATACAGCTGTAAATAGTGTCATAATGATGTCAAACTTGACTCAGGTGGATCAACAAGCCATTATTCCTCTCGTTTACACTCATTTTTAATGATCAGCAACTGAGCCTGACAGTCGTTTCGTGACACTTTCAATTTACAGTACTGAGAATTGCTGTGTATCCACAGCTCACCAGAGACATTAGCATTAACAAGCTGGCTATGGCGCTGTCTGGTGCCAGCTGTGGGTCACTTTGGTGTGAAGGCAGCTGCCTCCTGGGGTGGGCCATACCATCTCTATGTCCTAGACAACAGCGGTCAGAGAGTGTACTCTATTAACATCAATGTGAACCGAACGCCAGCTACCTGTGTCAGGTCTAGGATGGGAAGCATGGTGCCCTTAGCAGAACCAACGCATGTCACCCATGGAAAGCGGAAGACTCTTCCTATGGCAGTGAACATAACAAGTCATTAGCCTTTCACTTTTTCCTGTCCCATCATCCAATACTGACACTGCTATCCTTACAATTTTGAATCAAGATGAATAAATTCAGTTACCAACACACTGATTTTAAAGTGGCATGGTTTTCTTTTCTAATAGTTTATAGAAATTCACTGCAAAACAACTTGTGTTGATTCATTAAAACAATATCTTTGATTTTTCAATCACGTACATTCTCTGAGATCCACTAATATTAGTAATATTTTGTGTATGTGTGTTAAAGAGGGAGGAAAAGGAAATTACCATATTCTTTTCAATGTGAAAGTTCTCTCTGTTCTTGGTGGGGAAATTAAGCTCTGAGATTAAATTTGACCCTGAAGAGCTGTTCTTAACAGAAAATTTTTTTGCATTATTATTTATTGAAATTTTGAAAAAATAGTTCTGATTGGGGAACTTTGCATAATCAGTGTTAAATAGTTCTCTTCTTTACTTCTTGTGGGTCTCATGATTCTTTGCAATTTTAGTCTTAAATTAGGATAATATCTGATTAATTTGCTATTTGTTGATGGTCCAGAACATCTTCCAGGAAGCATCTTCCTGCTTGAGCAAAGGATAAATGAATTTGGGAAAGAATAGAAACATTCTTTAAATTTTTGGCAGCACTGTTGCAGAATTAATTGAAATGTAGAATAAATTGAAAATCGGTTATTTGCCTTATTTTAGGTGAAAAGAAAGAAAAAGGGAACATCCTGTTTTTTGAATTTAATTTTCAGAATGAGCGAAACTAATTACTTGTTGAGATAGAAACTAAAACTAGATTGTAGATACAAGTTTTGAGGAAACATTATTTTTACTTCATACTTCAGAAAATAGTTACATATCCAGTTTTTCTTTTCCTGGTGCAAATAAATGCTTTACTTGCTATTTTTTATAATTTAGAAAAGAAACGATCAGAACCACCCATTTATTTATTTTTTAAAAATTTTTGCCCCTCAAGGAAATAGTTTTAGCATTAAATTCAGGAAGTGGATAAATGCTGAATAACACAAACAGATTCCATTGTATATTTTTAAAAAGCCAATTTAAAGTAATTTAGCACAGGGAAGGCTCTTTTGCTTAACTTTTTTCTAAGCATTTTGTTTCATTGTAACATGTATTTGGCCTACATGTTTTAATGTTCTCCTTTTTACATCCCCCTCTGGGGTTTCAGTTCACTAAATTCAAAAATCATTGCCTCTCAGGAATTTATTGGTATTTAAAAGCAGATTCCAACATCTTACAAATTGCAGTTGTAGTCTGCAAAAGGTAATGGTCAATAAATAAGGGAGAATACGAACATTAAAGCCAGATTGTATGAAAATGAAAAAAAAAGCTTACTACATTCTTTCTAAACAAACAAAAAGGCATAATTGGAAAAATTCATTTTTATGTTTCCTTACATTAGATGGGACCACTGAGTGAAACATTCACTGATAAATTACTCCTGTAATCTGTGTACGAAAAACAGCTACTAGCAAATTAACGAGTCCTGGAACCGAGCCATGAGAACTAAATGGCTAAAAATGAAAACAGGCAAACATTTGAGAGTATTCTACAGAATACAGATCTTTCAACACCTCCCCCTTTCCACTGGTTAATTCATCGTCATGGAAACAGAATTTATCAAAACGTTCTTGCTCACTCCTAGTGACCCAGTGAGTAGACTTAGAGAGCTGGTGAAAGGTAACTCAGGCTGAAGCAATGTTTACAAATGATATGCTGCAGTTCATAAATTGGAGAATTTTGAATGGTGCCATTGTGTCGTCTGAACAGGTTTCCAAGTCGCAAAAGGTTTACTTTTTTGTTTGTTTGTTTATTATTATCTTTTAATCTACCAGGCTGAGAAACCAGAAACCTTTGCTAGTAAGTGAGCACAGTTGACTGACCCCACGGAACATGGCTAATTTTAGGTTTTTAACTCACCTTTTCCACTAAATTGGTTTTTGCCCCCTCCTTGTCTAAAGGATGTTCAACGCCGGAATTTGGTAGCATTTCTTTGGTTCATTCATCTGCCTCAGCGACTCCCTTTGCTATTCTGTAGCTCAAAGATGCAAAAATCCTTCACTTATTGCAACCAACTCCCCTTATCTCCAGCAGAGGCTAGGTGCTGGCAACTGAAGCCTGACAGACCTGGACAGCTTTAAGCTGATACCTGTGCCAGACCAGAATTAACCCTAGGGTGGAGTGGGCTAGCTTTTGGACTTAGGAAAGTGACTTGAGAGATTCCCTAAGGAAGAGTGCCATTTCACTATTTAAAAAAAATTAGACATCATCCATGTAGCTGCCAAATTCAGGGCAGGTTGATTTTTTTTTTTTTTTACTTTATTTTATGTTTGCAATTAGTGACTTGTTGTCATGGAAACCACGCTTCAGATGATTCTTGAACTTAAATGGCTGAATGTGATCAGGCAGAAACCCGCCCTCTTTTTTTAGGCTCAGTAGTCAATGTCTCTCTCTTTGGTTATTCTGATAACAGAATCACTTAAAACATCTCTAAACATGCAAAATCATAGCACAGGGCAATATCAATTAAAATTGAATATTCAATAATTCATTTGTTAATCAAGGCACTTTCCTCTTTTCCTAAAGCTGTAACTTTTCAAGTGTTAAAACAGACACAAGAACAAAATCATTTAGTAAAAAAAATCTTCTCTAATTAGCAGTTTGTGATACATTAATGAAGAAAAACAAGATTTGAAATTCCTACTTGGTTACTAATGTTTTAATATAGAAGAAAAAATGAAAGAGCTTCATTTGAAAAGTCTATTGAAGGTGAAATAAGTATGGTTTGAGGTTGTAGTTTTTGTGTGTTTCTTTTGTCTCTGAGTGAGGGGAGGTTGGGGTTTATTACGGAAACAACATAGTCCATTTGTGGTTCCTGGCAGCCAGAAATAATTAATCTATATTGAGACTGCAGGCAAAGTGTTCGTGTTTGCATATGTGACTACTCTGTGTTGGAGCTGGGAAATGAAAACCTCCAACCAACACAGCAGCTCATCTTTAAAAAGGAAAAAAACAAAAATCAAACACTCAGATATTCTGGATTTATTTGCTGACCTCTGTTTGAATACAGAATCAAAAACACTACCATGCATGATGTACTCTAAGCTCTCCATACACTGTGGGGCTTGCTTTGCTCTCCAGATGTGGAGAGTTCCCTCATCCTACTCCTCAGTGCTTGTTCATGACAAGAGATACCTAGGAGAGGGAGCCACATAAGCCTGATCAATTTTATTTTTATGGGGCATTTTAGCATATTTATGCATATATTATTTCTAGTGAAAAGCAAATGCTTTGAAAACCTTTTTAATGAAACATTATCATTTCACAATAAATTTAATGTAACTGAGATACATTGTTACATGATAGCTGTCATCTAGCTATATCTATATTCCACAAGTTCTAAAAGAAGGTCACAATTAAAGCAGTTGTGTGCAAATTAAGTGAAATGATTTGTCTGACAGTCACAGAATCCTATTTTAAATAAACACAACTTCATTTTTGCAATTGTCCTCTATTTCTTAATTCAGATAAATCATTTAAACTCTGTATGACTTCGTTCGTTCATCTTTAAATGGAAAAGGTGCTTTGCCATTTTAAGTTCCCAGGGACATGTATGAAGATCCTTTGAGTCTTAAGACACTCAATGTACATTTTGGCCAATGAATAAATAATCTTGATATTTTCTTTTGCAAATAGAACAGTGACAATAGTGACAGATTTTTTTTTTTTTTGAGGAAAAGGTGTTATGGAAAACAATGTTTACTTCCTGTCCTCTAAAAGTCTATCCTACGAAATAGGTGAAAATGAAATGCATTTTTCATAGTGATGCAGCAGATCGGTTTTAAAGGTGGGAACACTATACTGTTGCACATTTTGTGTCTCTTTCTTCAGGCCAAATTTCTAGTAGGAAGCAGAAGGTATCAGTCTATTTCTTGCCAAGAAATGGTATGCATAGCAGAGAAAGGTAATGGAGAAGATGTGATTCATGAGGGCACCTCTTTTCATTGAGAGACCAGTCAGAGTTGAAGAAGAATGGGGTTCTCATATCTTGTAGCCTTTACCCACAGTTAGCATTCTACGTAGAGATAGAGCGAAATTCTCTATTCCTGCATAAGAAAGGTGTCTACCAAGGTCAAACACAGCTGAGACCCACAAAGACTGACGCTGGTGCCCTGTCCTTCAGTGCTGTGTGTGCCTTGTCTACAGAGGAGAGGTTGGCTTGATATGATCCACAGAAAACTAGTGAGTAGGAAGCACATTCACATTTAGGTTGAATCCAAGGGAAAAGTAAGCACTAATAGAACACTGTGCTTTCTTCCTGCATCAATTTTTATCTGCTTCAGAAAATTAGCAGAGTGAATTGAAATCAAGTAGATGAAAAATATTTCTTCAAACATATTGTGCTGTTGGGCAGAAAACACACACACACACCTTACTTTAAACCTACCTTTTTTTATTCCCTCAGGAATCAGGAATCAGGAATCAAGACACATATTTCATGGCATAGTTGAAAATATCTGAGGACAGGTGACACAGTGAAATACTTAAGGAATGGGATATTCAAGATGTGCACAGCAGCTGTTGGGGAGGTCAGATCTTTCTACTGTCATTCATTGAGAGTGCACTGGGAGCATGGCCTTTGGTTCTGGCCCCTTCTCAGAGTTTACTTTTGAGCTGTCATTAGTGTAGTTACATTTCACAGTCCCTGTTCACTGCTGGCAGTATCACTATTCATTGGACTATCCATCCCCAATGACAGATACCATTGGTAGGGACATTTAACATAGCTCCCATTAAAGCATCTATAAGCCAGAAATGGAGCTCAGGGGGAAAAAGGATATATTGACTCACTATTTTCTTTAGAAACTAAAGTTTGATTTTTTGCAATATGCTGCTAAATTTGTGGGAGTTCAAATAAATTCAAGACCACCTTGCCAATAGTCCCTTTGAAACATAAATCAGGAAGCAACTTTCTGTCCTTCATGACTTTTATCACTTGACTTGTCTGCTGACATCAGAAGTGGTTGGATCAGCAACTGACACCTGAGCCCAACACAATCATCTTCTAGATCGCCTGTAAGCCTATCAGGTTGCTTGATGAATGGATTCTGTCCAGTAGTGATGTTTACCCTGGAGTGTCATTGTTCTTGTTGTATCATATTTTATTGAGTAGAACGGAGGACATACAGAGAGGGAAAGACGGAATTGACCAAAAGACTGAGATACACAGAGAAAAGGCAGCAGGCACCAGTTGGTAGAAGCCATGGAAATAAAGGACATGGGATGGAAAGAAGGAAGAAAGTAGTCAGAAAATCAGATCCACTCACAATAGAAAAATAACTTATGGAATGGTGACTGCTGAGATTGTGTTGATGGAGCTGCTCTGATGGGCAGGGCATTCTAATTCTCCATGAACCCTGCTCCCTTTCCCACAGAGATGGTTTCCTGTACTCACTAATTCCCCCTTGTATCCTTACAGTATATCCCTCTCCATTGAAAATTCTTAGCATTAATACTTCAAATGTTTCCTCTGTTCATTTTTCTCTTTATTGGTTTTTGTTTTTGAAATAATCTCTTTGCTTTTCAGTTTGGGAAATTCTATTGACATGTCTTCAGGTTCACTGATTTTTTTTCCCTTGACTGTGTCCAATCTCCTGACAAACCCATCAAAATCATTCTCCATTTGTGTTACATTGATATTTATTTATTTAGTGGTGCCGAGGATCAAGAGGATCAAACTCAGGGTTTTGCACGTGTTTGGAAAGTACTTTTTCACTGAGCTAAAACCCCCAATCCCCATTATGGTAATTTTAACTTAACATCCTTCCCTTTTATTCTTTCTGAAGAGGATCTATCTCTTCATAGTCATTTGTTCTTGCATCTTGTTTCCCTTTTCCATTAGAGTCCTTAGCACATCAACCACCATTAAATTCTGGGTCTGCTCACTCTCAAATCTCTGCAGTTTCTAAGTCTGGCTTTGATACTTGCCTATGACTTCAAACTATTTTTTTGTCTTTTAACATGCTTTACAATTTTTGTTATTGTTGAAAGTTAGACTTAATGTCCACTGTGCAAGTGGAACTGAGGTCATTAGAACATTTGCGTGAGTTTTTATATTTGTCTGGCTGACTTAAGCTGTGTTTACAGTAGCTGTAGATACCAGAGGCTAATTTTTTTTTCTGGTATCCTTGTTTTTGTCTTCATTGTCTTTGTTTCCTGAACAGCTCCTTTGTAAATAGGGTCTGAGACTTGCAGTTCTTTTTAGCTGTAATCCCCTGTTATTATTCGGGAGCGCTATTGCTGTAATGGCTAGATGTGTTTGTAAGGGTTGGAGAATCGTTCCATAGTCCTATAATCACGCTTAATTCTTAGAACAAGCCATTGTACCCCTGGGCTGTCACCTTTACAAGTTCTTCTTAGTTTTGTTATCGTTTGTTTTGTTTTCAACCGTTAGATGACACAGGATTGCTAAGGGGAGCCTGATTGGGAATTTTTCTTCCTCTAGGTCATATAGAGTTTGGTAAAACCCAGGTCAGTTATGCCCTAGGAAAATAGTTTATATTAGGGCAAAACCTTGATCAAGAACAGAACGCTCTGGACATTTTTCAGAATGACTGCTTTTTCCTGACGTATATCAAAGGCATGAGAAAATTGTTCTTTGATTACTCAGTAAAAACCTGATGGGGCTACTCAAAGGAAAACTCAGGAAGGTGTGGAGGTACCTTCAAAACTGGGTGACCAGGAGTTTAAACTTCTGAAACTCACTCCTCGGAAATTAGTCAACTAGACTTTAATTATGCCTTACAGATGCTGGATGTGGCTGAGGTTTCTGCTCCTGGAAAGCTGTGATGCTCTGTATTTGCCTCTCTCTCAAGATATGGGGATGGCAGTTTGTCCTATGACCTCAATCTGTGATGGATTAAGAAGAGCTGTTAATTTTCAGTTTGTCCAGCTTTATGCTCATGAGGGTGGCAAAGATGACTTTCAAGATCCTAACACGTTACATTAGGAGCTGAAAGTGACAGCTATCCCTGGAAATAACCTAAACCCCCCTCTGACCATTGCATCCACTAAAAGAAAAACAATTCATCGTCTCAGTTCTTCCTGGCTGATGTCAGTTTTTCTTTTAGGTTTGCCATATGTGACTGCTCTTATCATATTTGAAAACTCTCTTATTGGATGTTCAAAATCTTATCTTCATTCAGTCTGAGCCGAGACAAGTTGTAGGTCTCATTGTTTTTCATTGGAAGGAGAAGGGAGGAGGGGAGATGAGATATTTAAGTTCTGATCAGGGAACTATAGAAAACTGCTAAAAATTCATGTATGAGTAGTATTTGAAAAATGGGAAATGTTATAGAAAGCTAAATAATATAATCTTGCCATTCATGACTCCATTTTTAGATACCTTTTACAGAACATTTTAAAAAAAAAACATTATAAGGTGACATTGTGTTATTTAGTAGGACTTATTCCCTTTAATTTCTTTTCCTTACCTTATTTTCAGATCCGTTGTTATTTCAGGTAACCCTTCCATATTTACAGTTTTATAGGAATGATATATGGACAGGTGTACCCTTGAGAAGCTACCTTCTTACTGTTAGAGTTGACAATGTACCTGTTATGTAAAAGCAGTTTTTGAAACCCAAATTATAACATCCATAATCACTTAAACAATGTAATTAATATAGTGCAATAGAAATTCCTTCACTTTGTATGCATTTTGGTTTATTTCGTGCAGTTTTGCTGCCTGTACTGTATCAACACCTCTTACTTGTGCTTATTTAATTGCTTTTATGAATTTGTCAGGTTTTATCTCTCTGTGCATTAAAAATAAGGTTGAAGAGGATCAATTTACTCATTCAGGTTTATACTGACTAAAGCACTTGCCCTTGAATTTATAACATTGTTATTGTTTTGCAGTGTGTTTCTTCAGAGAAAGAAAGAGAAAGGGCGGGGGAGGGAGAGAGAAGGAGAGAAATCTTTCAGAATAGTAAAGTTTTTGTTTCCCTTTTTATTTATTTTGTCACAAAGTAGACTTGAAAGATCAGCAATCACACAATAATGGACATATTTTTCTGCTTATTTATTTGTTACTTTGGAAAAAACAGCAAGATGCATGTGAAGACAAATAATTAGGTGTGACAGGTTAGTTGACAGTTTGCTAACACAAATTAGCCTTCTTTATCACTGCCTGCATGTGAACATCTACTTGCACTCCTCTGGCTTGGGGATCCAGTCTCTGTTTGTGGGACTGTCCTAAGGCATGGAAAGTTTGGAGGCTGGCAGCAGCAGCGAGCAATGCCACTTCTGCTCTATTCTGATTGCTGTGAAGTTTTCCATGAACAATACGATGTTTTTGCTTGGTTTGGAATCTGTCTACTGATGTGTTCATCTCAGAGCCATCTCCAGAGGATATGAGTACTTTGGGCAAGAATGCTGTTTTCCCTTCTCATTTAATGGTTGAAGAAACTAATGCACAGTGAAATGATGTGGCTAAGACAGGGCAGTCAAATTGAGATCAGCACTCACTGCGTTCACGTTGGAATCCTGTTGTTTTGCCATTAACTACCTTGCTTGTGATGTTCTTGAGTTCAGAATTAATCTCTTTCTTTCTCTGAACCTGTGGGGCTCTTCATCTATATCTCTTGTAAGGCACACACTGCTGTACAGATTATGTATTAGGTACTTATGCATGTCTGATTTTCTTTCCTACTTTGTGGGGACCTTGAAGATGGAAGAAACATATCCTTACTCTTTCATGTATACCACATACACCAGCCATAAATCTAATTTAAAAAGTTATCTTCCACATAATAGCTGTATAATTTGAACAATTATTTATTGTATGTGATTTGAATGAGAATCCCAGACCATAGTTCTCTAAAATTCTGGTTTTTTTTTAATTTTACAAAAAGAAAAAAATTGCCACATGTTGAACTGAAAGCCAGTGGAGGGCATGGGTAAACTCATAAACCAAATTCATCTTTCCTCCTGTTCCTTAGGCATGAAATTTCTGGGACAAGAGAAAAGATCTTGTTCAGGATACATGTGATTCAGAACGATCTCTTGCAGCATTTAGCAGAGGTGAAATGAGTCCCTAAGCTTGTAGAAACTCTATCTTAATTTTGAACATGCATTGCCTAGCTTTCTGCTTAGCTAACCTTCAATAGGCACATCTGTCTCTAACTTCAACAGCACAAACCTCAAAAATCCACAACTCTCATCTTCTGCAGATCCCATCCCAATTCATACTTACCAGGCAAAAAATTGATATCCCCACTGCGGTCATCCCCAGCTTTCCTTTTATCCAGCTTGTCAGCATCTGACCTCTCCCCTCCCTGACAGCCTGGTTTGAGGGATTTGAAGTTTAAGCTATATTTTATCTCTGTACCCTCCTGATATTGGTAATAGAATAGGTTGGCTGGAAGACAGATTGTGAATGAGAACCTATGTTCCTCCTAAACTGTGCACCTGGCTTTATACTCTTAAAAATCTAGCCTGAAAAATGACTTTTGCTCTCCTGGTTTGGGGTACCTACAGTTTCTGGCCATTTTCATCTTGCCTCTTTGACATAACACCAGTTTGGAAGCAGAGAAAAGTGGTATCTGTTTCTTATGGTCTGTCTGCCCTTATGTGTCAAACCCAGTGATTAATTCTAGATTAAAGTTATAATGCCCTTGCTGGTTTCCATTCCAATTTCTCCATTTTAAAAATAATGATCTTAGGTCACATTTATTTTGGTTATTATCACATCCTGTGGGCACAATATATTTGATTTTAGCAGGTAACCAAGTGAATTAGATATCATAACAC
Organism: Aplodontia rufa; assembly: GCA_004027875.1. Lineage (NCBI taxonomy): Eukaryota > Metazoa > Chordata > Mammalia > Rodentia > Aplodontiidae > Aplodontia > Aplodontia rufa. The sequence goes on from PVKS010004698.1 coordinate 60,636, forward strand.
AGATGGTAAATATCTCGTTGGTGTCACCAAAGCTCAGTGAGTAGGGTTCGTTTAAAATATGGTAATGGGAGAACAGCTCCAATTCAGTAGGAACAGATTTTGTTTAGTGGAAAAAGTCACAATAGTATTCTGTGTCAATATCATCTATGCCTGCTCAGAAATCCAAAATCCTAAGAGTAGAATTTACTGGGGATCATTGGAATGTGAATGAAAGGCAATATTAATATTGTAATATTATTGTAGAGATGTACTAAATATCATTTGGCTCTATATAAGGAATAAAAAATTTATTTCTCATTTGGATCATATAGGCAGAACAAGTAGGATGTGTGTGTGTGTGTGTGTGTGTGTGTGTGTATGGAAATGCAAAAATTTTGGAATTTGTAATGGAGCTCTCATCCACCTAATAGAATATATGACAAGTCTTTCTTACTTGCTTTGTTTCAAAATGAATATCTCATTTTGAATCAAAAAATTAGCTGGGATTACTAATTACTGTGTAACTGCATTTGTGTAACAAAGAGATAATATCTTACAAAATTAAATTATTGTTTGATCTGGGAAGGGCATGACCACATCCTTTTAAAGCATGTAATGGTAAGCAAAGGGACAGGCAGGTCTAGTCCATGTTCCCTGGATTCTGGAAACTAGGTTCCACATATTCAGAATGATTTCCTGGGATGAAAATCTGGAAGGGCTGCTCTCTCAATGGGAGGGTAAGAGGAACTCATCACTTAGAACAGAGATCGAACGAGTTGAAAATGGCTCTAACAATCAGAACTAGAATGAATGGATGGAAGCTGGAAGAAAGAATAGTTCTGCTGAATGTAAGAAACAACATTCTAACTTTCAAAACCGTCCAGAGATAAAAATGAGTTGGTGTGGGAAGTAGAGAGCTATTCACCACTTGATAAAGCAAAGCAAAAACTGGATGAATTATTACCTAAACATTCTAGACAAAAGTTCAACATTGGATGAGTAGTTAGACTGGATGACTTATGACTTTTTTCAATGCTGAAATGTGCCAATTATTGACTAAAAAAAAAAAACTCACCATAGTACAAGCTCTGTTATTAACCCTGCCATGGGCAATAGTGTTCTTGTAGTATTTCTTTAAATTATGCTTCATATTTTCTTCTGCTATGTTAATACTTTCTAAAAATGCAATTTAAAATTACTTTTTCCTCTATTTCTCCAATGGAGAAAAGTCATTTAACCATACTCATACTTCATCTGGTGGGACACAGTCTTGTTTTGACTCCAGCCTGCCTGTAGTCACTAAAGCAAGATGGAACTTTATTTTTCTGCCTTACAATTAAAGTCTGGAGATGGAACCTCCAGAGCTCCTAAAAATCTTTAGAGACTCAGTTTTTAAATCTTTCTGCTCCATCATCCTCAAAATCACTAAATGACTCTTGAAGATCTAGGCAACATGTCTTCATTCCAGGCAGGAGTAACAAGAGCAGGGGGCAGAAGAGCTTCCCTGGAGGTCTCTCGTATCCCAGTGAGCACCTCTCTTCACATATGTGGTTGGGAAGTACAGCTTTACAGCTAGGCATGTCTCCTAGGGTTCTCTTATTAAGCATGAGAAAAAGAAAGGCGCTTCCAGTTTTTGCCACAGGCGACTTATTTCACATTTTCATAGCTGGGCAAGCGATGACTATTTTCTTAGTGCATATATAATTTTCAGTGACATAATAGTGAAAGCCTAACAGAATTGTAGAGGTTCTAAGTAAACTTATAATTTGGCATTCTTTTAACAATTGTTGTTTATCTGTTCAACAAGTAAAGGAGTCACTGAATACTTAATGAGAAGGATAAAAAGGATAGTAGCTGATGAGTGCACCCAGGCTTTCCTTAAATACCTGAAAAAATCAGCCTTGCACTCTGATTTGTTTAATGCTTTCAGAAAGAGAGAAAACCTGTAAGGAACAGAATATATCCTGCTTACCAAGGAGCTAAGCTTCTTCACAAGGTTCTTTGAATCTATCCATGTATTCCTCCATTTATCCGTGAATCTAGCAACTATTTATTGACTAGTTATTATATGCTAGGCTGTGTTTTCAGAATATAGATGTGATTGAAGTAGATACAATTGCTTATCCTCATGGAACCCTTCCTGAGAGACGTCCTGGGGAGAAATTTTCTATCCCTACCTTTCATTTGATGTTTTAGCAGCCTGCCATGGCGTATAAGCAGCTGTAGTGACTATTCAGCTGATCAGCTCTTGCATCTAGCTCTCTACTTGATGGTGGCCTCAACAAGGAGGATCTGTCAAGGTAATAAAAGTTCACACACTCCATTTCCTTTTTTCCTTTCTCAAACCCCCTTATGAATCCCTTGGGAAGTTCCCAAACTCCTGTGTACTCCCACAAAATCTGATCTCTTTTAAAGGGTCCTATCTTCCAAAATTACCGCTCTTGCCTTTTCCCCAGAGTTCATCTCTTGTCAGGCTTTGGCTGTAGTGAGGTTTTCATAAATGAGTTCATATTTATTGTTGTGCCCTGTGCTAAGAGCTCACAGAATCATCATGAGAAGTGTGTATCATTGAGATTAACATTTACAGCTAAAATTTAGAAAACGGAACCCTAAAGATGTTGAAAACATAATCAAAGTCATCGAATCGCTTTCTGAATTTTAATTCAGATTGGTCTGGCTGCAAAGCCCTGCTCTTTCCCACAGCATGTGTTTATTTCAAGGTTTCAGTGCCTGGTAAGTTTTTAACTCCCTGGGGACATTTGGATTGTGTTTCTCTAACAAGGGTCACCTACTAGCCTTACACAGAAGTGATCTTCATGTGTATGTGATACATTCTTTTCTTTCACCCACATATTGTTCTGCAGCAATTTATTCTTCAGATGAAGACTAATAGCATGGTTGGCACCTGTTCCTTAGTCTTTAGAAAGGTGGATGTCAATGGTTCAGAGAAAAGATATATCCAACCCAGAATGATCTAGGCAAAAGTTATAGATGATTGGAGTTAGTATAGAGAATAAGCTTTAAGTGGGATAAATTTTAACACCAGCAAGTGTTAGCTGAACTTAAAAAGAAGAAGGAAGGGACAAAGGAAAAAACATGGATTTTAGGGATAAGCAGCTTTGAGTTTCTTTCTTACCTTTTCTATTTCCTGGCTCCCAATATATATTATTATATTGTTCTGAGTATCCACTTATTCATATTCAAATGCACATGATAGTATCTGCTTATTAGCCTTATTGTGAGGATAACTGATAAAATGCTTAGTAAATTTTCATTTAATTGATCTGTAGTAGGAGCAAAGTATCAACATTTAAAATAAAACTCAGGTGGAAGGAGAAGGTAAATACAAATTCATTATTAGACAAACATCACAGCAAATATTATTTTAGGCAAGATCTACTGATTGATGTTAAAATTAGTGGATACAAGTTTGAAGGGGAATGAAATTTGCATAGCTTCTAATATTATCCCTAAGATACATATTAAGTACAAAGACAATAACAATAAATTTATGATAGAGAAAATTGTTGGATGTGAATCTGACCTTAATGAAGCATAGCCTTTGAATACATCGTATAGGAATAAGCCTCCACTCTCATGGAACCCTTGAAATGACACACTGAGAATAACATATCCATTCTGTGATGTTCTTACAAAAGCACTTAACTCTTAATCAAAAAAAAAATACACGCGCGCGGGTACACACACACACACACACCACAAACACACACAAAAAAAATCAAATTAAGAAGAATCCTAGAAAATAACTGATCAGTTCTCTTCAAAAGGGTCAAGGGTAAGGAAAAACAAAGCTTGAAGAATTTTCACAGATTAGAATAAACTAAGAAAAAAATCAATTAAATGAAATCCTGAATTTTTAAAAAAGAAATATTAGTGAGAATACTAGTAAAATTCCAGTAGAATCAGTAATTTCATTAATAGAATTGTAATAATTATGTGACAATATCTTGATTTGGATATTTTGACTCTGTAGAAATGTGAGGGGTATAATTATAGGAAGCAAGTGAGGAATAAATGAGGACTTTAGGTCGTATTTTTACAACTTTCCCATGGAGTCTAGCACTAATTCAAAATAAGTTAAACTAACAAACGAATGAAAATTCTCAAGTGATTCTAATAGGTGGCCAAGATTGAGAACTCTGTCCTAGAATATGGTGAATTCTCCATAAATGATAGCTTTTACTAAACCTGACTACAATGTCATGCATGACCAATTGGTTTTGCTGCTAGGGGAGAACAATACATTTTTTTGTGTGTTAGCCTGACCTTGATATGTCTCTCCAGATAGTGATAGTGAGCATATTAAATACAACCAAGTCTTGAAAAGTACTAAGAGTCCAAGGGAACTTTGTTTTAGTTAGGAATCTGTGTTTTTCCAAATAGCAAGGGAATAGAGTACACTTCCTGTTTTCTAGCCAAGCTTCTCCCGTCTAGAATGTGAGTGAACTTCAACATAGCTTTTAGCCTGAGTTCTCTCAATTCTCCCAATATGTTGATTTTTTCATTACTAGAAAGTGGTACTTTCTAAGTCTAGTTTCTCCTGTGGGAGAACACACACACATACACACACACATACACACACACACACACACACACACACACACACTTGTTAGATATGTTAGTTATTAGGCTTTTCCTGGGGTAGAACAATTATCTTGGTTTGATTAGCAAGGAAAGAGAGTAGAAGAGCTGAGGAGGGGATATTTTTGTTTATTTCCAGGCTCAAATTTAGAAATACAAATTGTTTCTCTTAAGTAGAAAATGTTAAGTAAGGCATAAATATTTTCTTCAGTATTTATCACCACAAGAGAGTTCAGGAAGGAGGGAGACTACGGTAGGACTCTGTGTGGAGAATTTTAATCATTACTTGCACAGCCAAGACTGCTCAATTTGTAAACTCAGACAATTTAGAAAAATAATTTTTCTTGATTTTGTAACTGTTTAAAGTTCTTACTTCCTCCTAAGGATCTCCAAATAAAAGAGCGGTGGTTTATGTGTTAATGTGAAAATGGGAAATTGTAAATATTTTAATGGAAAATATTCTGAGACTCCCTCCTCGCCCAAGTGATGAAGACTTTTAACCTGTAGAAGCAAGAGTTTATAAAGCCATTAGCTCTCAGTACCATATGGCCTGCTGCTTCCATTACCCAACATCTCTTGATGCTTATTCATCATCTGCAAATGAGGCTAATAATAATGATTTCCTCACAGCACTGGTATAAGAAGCAGTGAGGTCATATTTTATAAAAATACCCAGCATAGTGTTTGACACATGGTAAGTACTAAATCTATATCATCAATATTTTGGTTTTGTTTTTTCAAAACCAATAAAAGGAAAAGAGAAAAATAAGGATGGATTAAAGGAAAAAAAAGTCTATGCCCAGTTCTTGGGAAGTGCCCATAAGCAGCCAGTTCCTACATTTCCCTGTTCCTCAGCTGGGTGTTTTTGATTAGTTCTTGACATACAGTAGCAAGTCAGTGATTATTGTTGAGTAAATGAATATAACCATTCTCTGGAAAATGCCCACCACTCCTTTCGCCTCTGTTCCTCCTCCATCTTGAACTGCGATGACTGTCTTCAGTTAAGTCCACATAGCTTCTCCTTGGCTGTCCCTGAGCATCTTTGCTAAAGAAATTTAAACAGCTGAGCTGACTGGCTTCACTTTAAATGATCATACTTCCAATGGACCTTTAGCATCACTCAGAAACTGTTTCCTCAGTAATTCTGCCTCCCTACCCACTATGATTTTAATTTCAAACTCTAAATTTTCACACCTCCCACCCTCTCATTCTTAACGGAATACCTCACTTCATTTTTCATTCAGAAAATAGAAAACATGGAATGAAAACTCCATCTGCCCACAACTAAATCTAGAAACCTTAGTTCATTTGCCCCCATCGCATTCTGTTCCCACTTGTTACTATGGAGGCCAGTCTCTGCTGGTACCCTGAATCCCCTGTCCACTGACTCGAGGATACCATACTTTGTGATATATAGATATTTTCCCTGCCTCCTCAATCTCTCTCTCCCTATGACTATTTTCATGAATATATAAACATGTTCCACTACTTCCCTTCTTAAAATATAATCTCCAATTGATCTGACATCATCTTCATTTCTCTATATTCTTCTTCAGAGCCCAACTTTATGGTAATGAACAAGTGTTATCTCCTGTCTCTACTTCTTCAGCTTTTAGATGCTCTTCATACTCTAATCTGGTTTTCTTCTTCACCATTTCATTGAAGGTGGTAGGTTTATAGCTTGATGTGTTCCATTCAGAAGGACATACTAAGAAAGCTATACCATCCCTATATCTCAGCCTCCAGCTCTATTTTTGATCCCCAGTATATGATGCTTTGATTTCTATTTCAGTCTCCCATTCAGAAAATGGGAAAGGAGGAAGCAAAAGGCCATTTACTGGCTCCTTGAAACACAGCATCTTTATGAATTGACTTCGAATCTTGAAAAAATAGAAAAATGGGTATTGGAATTCAATGTGAAGATAGACTTTTTTGAATGACTGGTTATCTGGCATTAGTAAGTGTGGATCTTGTTGATTTTGACCTCAGTACAGTAGATCACAACACTAAATATGGTTGGTGTCTCAGAAGCAAGGATAATTTTTGTCAGGCAAAGGCCTTAGTAAGCACAGGCTTTATAAACAGGCTGGGGCAGCAGATGCTGACCTGAGTCGGGCAGGTGCAGTTTCTATCTAAATGGCATGGCCGATGTGTGGATTAGATTAAATGGAAAATAATCTTTTCATCCTAATTAAGATTGCCTCAAAACAAGCAGAGCTTTAACATATGGAGTGAAAGTAATTGGATTTGAGGACTCAAGAAATTGACAGAGGATGTGTCAGATGGCAGACAAAAATGGAGAAGAGGATCCTGTGTCAAAATAACATGGAAATTTGGTTGCAATTTTCTATGAGAGAAGATCAAGGAATGTTTCGTCCAGTTTTGAATAAATTCCATGAAGATAGATTTTTATTTTTAAAAGAAATTTTGGTGTTTAAAGTTTGTATCAGTTATTTGGAAAATTAGTTGAAGTGAATGACATGAATCATCTCATTCTCTAATGGTATTGTTGGCTCAACTTCTAATTCATGTCTTCAGTACAGCTTTTTCCTACTATTTCCAATGCTTCAATCGCAGTTCCAGGAATCACCACCACCCAGGTTATTGCAATAGCATCCTGGTCTCCCTCATATTCTCACCCCTCCAGAGTCTCCCTCTACACAGCAGCCGGAATGACCTTTTACAATGTAAATCAAATCATACCACTCTTCTGCTGAAAATCCTACAGTGGTTCCCATAGCAATTAAGTTAAAATCCACATTACTTACCATGCCTTACAGGGGCCCTTCATAATCCGGTCCCAACCATCCCTCATCATCATCCCCCCTGACAGTTATGCTTCAACTACCATCCCAGATTACTCTGTGTTCAGAGACTTTGCAAGTTTTATTCCTTCTGTCCTAGAACATTTCCCCTTCCTTCTCCCTGCTCCCTTCACACCTGAGGTCAAAGGTCATCTCCTGAAAGATGTTACTTTCTTCTTCTTTTTGTTTGAATTTATTTTTTTATGGTGGAGAGTCTTGACTAGTTCCAACAGCAAGTTGAATCCAAAGGACCTGATTATTAAAAAATTACAAAGTTGTACAAATGTTCTTTAAGAAAACCATGCTGTTCATTTTCTATCCATGAAGCAGGGTTGTCTATAAAGCCTTGAGATGTCAACATAGTAGACTGTGGAGCTAACTTTGGTCCATCAAAATAGTGACAGGGCTGTCCAATAGGACATTTATGTTCTCTGAACATATGAAACCAGGAGTTGTACACAAAGCATGTTTTGTACTACTGTCCTCATCTCAGAGTAGCCAAAGTTTGGTATGAAATTATTGAGCTATGTCTACATAATACCAAATACAAATAGAACCAGATTTCAGTGGCTTCTTTTCTTTTAAGGACCAAGATATTTTTTTTCAGCCTTCTTAGAATCTGGGCTAAAGAATATATTCATTGAAACGAGGAAGCCTATAAATTTCATAATATTTTTGCAAAACTACTGATGTGGATGACCTTGAAGTCCAGTTTCTTCATAAATATATTTATCCAATAATAACACTAAATTCCTGTTGGTAGCAGGGCAATATCATCCTCATTGATATTTGTACTCTATATGAGTGCACAGTGCAGACCCTGTAATCGTGACAGTGCATCACCAGGAGAGTCCATCTGGATGACTAGCAGCCAAGTTGGATTTCTGGCAGACCAGAAAGTGTTGCAAAGCTTCTCACAACCTGTGCAGGTGGCTGTGGGTGGGTACCTTGGTCCTCCAGGAGCTGTGTGCCCTGCCCTCATACTATTACCATCTTGTCCATGAATTATTTTCTTCTTCTCAAATGCCCATACAGAAATCAACTTATTTGTGTATTTGCTTATTGTTTGCTTGTCTCACTAGATGGAAAAACTTTTCAGGACAGGAACTTCGGTTCATGGTTGTGTTCCTAATATCTAAAACCATGCCTGACACCTGATGGATATTTGTTGCATGGGTTATTAACCTTCTGACTTTGATTTTATAATTCACCTTTCTGTATTCTGCTTTGTGCAGTTAAGCCTGGGACCCTGTAAATCACATTTCTCCCTTAGGGTTGGGTCCCTGTCAGCCTTTGCCAGTCTGAGGCAATGGAGGAAAACTGCAAGGCTGGGGATGGAAGAGACTTCCTCCTTGGTTTTCTGTTCCTATCAGCACCACTGCAGCAAAACTTCCCCTGGCAGGGACAGTCGACTCAGCAACAATTGGTTCCAATTTGCAGAATTTTACACTTCTTCAAACAGCTTCATCACCAACAGCAAGCAAACCTCAGCAGCCTTCTCCAATAAGCAGCTCAGGGGCAACCTTCTTCAAAGCCAGTAAGCCAGAGCTGCTCAACAGAAAAAAAATACAATCATCCACGAGATTTTAAATTTTCTAGCAGCTTCATTACAAAAGTAAAAGCAGGACTAGGTAAAATGAACATGTTATTCAACCCCTATGTACCCAAAAGTATCATTGTATCATGTAATCTGTATAACATTATTATTGAGATATTTTACATTATTTTTCAAATAAATCTGGTGCATATTTTGCTCTTTCAGCACATCAAAATTTGGACTAACCACATTTCAGGTGCTGAAAAGCCACATATGGCTAGGCTAGTTCCTGCCCTATTGGACAATGGGCCTCTAGGATTAGTATCCCCAGGAGCTCCCCTTGTCCATCAGTCTAGGAGAAGAAGTGGTTACACCACGTTTCCAGTTTTGTAGCACCTAATGAACAATTCCCTTTTGTTAAATCCATTTTTATTGAAATAAGTGGTGTGGTTTTTATTCCTTAACTGGATCCTGTCTGATACTTCTGTTCAATAAATGAGTTACGAAGCCAGAAAAAGAAGGTGCTTCTCGCCTCACAAGCCACACAGTTGAAGTGGTTTAATTATGTATTTGGACCATGGAAGGGAACTGAGTTTTCCTAAAGAAGCAGAGCTTGGCAGAATGGACAAACAATCTACATTCTGTTCACACCGAGCTGGGAAGTTTTGGTTTTCTCTAGAACTGTGGACCACATTCCAATCTGGTTACCCTCTGCAGTTGCCATTTCCCCTCATGTCACAAAAAGAGATATGATTATTCTGGTGGATTTTGGCCAAAGTTTTTACAAAACCATGAGATAGGTTATGGAATTGTCAGTGTTCAAAACCAAAGGGAGGTATAATATCTTTGCCCCTAACAATTTAGCTACATTGTAAAACACTTATCTTTTGTAGGTTCTATTGTCAGCTACATCTATATAAAGTCTAGGCGATTAAGATAAAAAGCAAACAAATTGTTAAACAGAGGAACAAAGTATTTGCTTGATTAGAGGAGTCTGGAAATCAATTTAATTATGCTCAACTTTTCAACGAAATTCTTCCAGACTGGTTTTTGTTTTTTTGTTTGTTTGTTTTGGATGAAAATACAGCTTTGGTGGTCAGTGTATTTTATGCTAGAGATCTGAGTGTGAGTAATTTTTTTCTTTTTTTTTTATTATATTCCAAGAAGTCAGGCCATATCTACTGGGTGTTTTCAAATACTTTTTTTTTTTTTTTTAAGAGAGAAGGACAGCGAGAAAGAGAGAGAGAGACAGAGACAGAAAGAGAATCAATTTTTATTGAGTTTTTCACATGGCTTTCGTTGCTCTGACACTTAGTTGTGTACATGGGTGCTGGGGTTTGAACCCATGTACTTGCGCATGCCAGGAAAGCACCATAACTGCCGAGCCACTGCTCCAGCCCCTCAAATACTTTTCTAGCAGAAAGGTGATAGATTGAAGTAGTTTCGATTTCATATGGTAAAGTAACAGTCCTTGCCTTTAAAGAAGTTTGGGGCTAAGGACATTTCTCATAGATCCTGTTATAGATCGGATGAATTTTTATTCTCTAGTGTTTTATCATGTCCCTTCCCCCTTTTTAACCTTTGTGCTTTGGATTCCTTTCTTCTCCCACTCTATGGTATTCTTCTGCTGCTATTTCTCTTCTGTCCAGTTCAGATCATGATTCTTCTGTTGCCTAATGAACACAACTCCTCTTAGGACCTGAGGAGCATTCCCCAGCCAATAAGGACAGAGGAAAAGCCTTTTTGTTGGGCAGCCTTTCCTCACCCGTCCCCCTTTGTTCTTGTATGCAATGCCTCAATTTTTCCCCTTAGACCTGCTTCAATTTCTATTTCTTATTATAACTTTCTGAAACTTTCCATTCTTGGTGCCATTCTCTCATCTTTCCCCTCCCACTAATATAAATTTCCAGCACTTAAATCAAGACTTTTCTCTTCAAGGCAGTATGTGAACTTTAGTTAATCCTCATCCATGCTCCTTTATTACCACTGCTGCGAAAGGCAGGAGGGAGCCTGAGCCTCTCCCAGCTCCCAGAGGGGTCAATTTGGTGTCTGATCTGGAAGTCAGATAGGCCTTATGCTTAGTTTTTTATTAAGACCTGGAGATAAAGGCTGTGTCTCTCTCACACAATAGTTCCCTGGATTTATCCAGCGTCCTTTTCCTGAGGATCCAAAGTATCTGAATACATTTTGCCCATAGACTCATAGTGTCCAACGCAGTAAATGCTTGCCTATGTATCTGTTTGCTACATGGAAACAGAATGAGTCAGATAGGATTTAACGAATGGGACTGAAACAGATGTAAGTCTCCTCTCCCTTTCTTTCATTTTTGCTGTGGTTTTTACAAGGAATCTGTGTTTATAAGAGAGCTCTGCATGGTATTTACTGCAGGCAGATGCTTACTGCCTTGGCATAGTTGCATGGTATGCAAATCAGTAGCTCCAGGAGATGCAAATCTCCCAGGCTGAATGGATTTTCTGTGGGCCAAAGGGCATTCACAAATTAATTGCAAAGCTGCCCTATGACACTGTTGTGAAGTAGGTAAGCAAGTTGCCCAAAGTCACTTTGTTTAGGAATGTTAGGCCTGAGAGGAGAGGATCCTACTCTGGAGCCTTCCTGTCACTTTACAGGGGCTTCTGATTCTCTTTACTGGTGAGTCATAGGAACTGTGTGCTATCAATGCACTTCCAGTCTCAACTGGCAGCAATCACCCACCCCCTAACTCCTAACTGCACTGCTCAGTGGGCTGGGCTGTTCTGATTCCATACAAGTTTGAATTTTCTCTGGTGTGAGGGTACTCAGAAGGCAGCCAGTGTGCACTGCCTCCAGTTAAAGCAGTTAAAACTCTTATCTCCTTTATTGAGGTTCTGTGCCCACTGCCCTGAGCACACTGAGTCAAACTGCCAAGTGTGCACAGGAAGTGGGGAGAAATTTCTCCGTTCTCCAGGATACCCATGGCATCTGCAGTAGCTTCCTGTGACTGCTCTAATAAGTTCGTGCCAACTTGAGCAAGTTGTTCTTTTACAGTTCTGGAGGCCTAAAGCCCCCAGTCAGTATCAATGAGCTGGAATTGAGGTGTGGGCAGAGGCCTCTTTCCAGATGATTAAAGGGAGGATTCTTTTTTAGCTCTTTCTCCTTCAGGTGACTGCAGGAGTTCCTTAGCTTGTGGCTGAATCATCCTACTCTCTGCCTCCATGATCTCATTTTTTCCCTTTGAAATCTCCCTCTTCCTCTCTTATGAGGACCCTTATGGTGGCATTCAGGGCCCATCCATTTCATCCAAAATCATTTTCCCATCTCAAGATCATTAAACTTAATCATATCAGCAAAGAAGTTTTTCCACATACGATGACATTCACAGGTTCCTGGATTTAGAATCTGAAATTTTTTCAACTATATGGGAACTGATATCTTTAGGAGCTACAATTCTTCCAGGTAGTGTGCTGGATCAGGTAGTTATTTGGTAATTTCTAACTTTCCCCAAAATGCTATCTTTTAAAAAAGGTTCATCTTGGGGCTGGAGCGGTGGCTCAGTGGTTGCAGCGCTTGCTTTCCCGGCATTCTCGAGTACACAGGTTCAAGCCCCAGCACCCACATACACAACTAAGTGTCAGAGCAACAAAAGCCATGTGAAAAGCTCAACAAAAATTGATTCTCTCTCACTGTCCTTTTCTCTCTCTCTCTCTAAAAAAAAAAAAAAAAAAAAAAAGATTCTTCTTAAAAATTTAAGGTGATTTCTCTATTTAAAAGTTATATTCCAGTGAATACAAACAAGTAAGGGAGTTAAAGATGCTCCTGGAGTTTTCTACAGTTTTCTTTTTAATGATTGGAGAATTGTTTGGTTTGGCCGTGTTTGCTGGACTACATCCAAAGATTATAATGTAAGGATATTGTTTTTCCCAGACTCAGACCTATCAACATGTATTTACTTTTGACCATCCAGAGAAGGAGCAGTGAAAGAATAAAGTTCTCTTGAGTGTTATGTGGGTTGGCTCATTATGTGGGGTTGGGAAGATTTTTCCTCATGAACAACTCCCCTGCTTCTTCTCCCTTCATGTTATATAACTGATATTTTTAGTACCCTATGGCATTTATATCTTCTCAAAAGTCTGTGTTACTTTTATTTCCTTAAGAAGAGATTCTCAGGACGGTGTGTTTGGGTTTTCAATGTTATTCCTCTCTGTTTGCTCAAGGTGTGAATCTTCTTTTTTTGCCTTCTGGTTGATGGAGTAAAAAACAAAGACTGAGTGAAGCTTGGAGGATTTTGAAATTGACTAACGTTCATCTTTAGCTGAGAAGTCTCTTAATAGAGAACTACACTTGCCATAGAGATTGCATGCAAATGTGAACATGATTTCAGTCTATTCTCAGATATTTGGAGTAAAAGCCTTAAAGGCTGATGATTAGATTGGAGATTTGCTTGAATTCCAGGTTTAAAGGAAGAATCATGGGATGTGAACTCACATAACAATAGTTATGGAAATTTCTTTCCATTTGAGCAGAATCAGCAATGAAATCAGAAACACAAGATTCACAGAAGCACTGATGATGGCTGTTTGTAAAGCTACTAGTAACTTATACAGGGAATAATATTCACAAACTTTAATCATTGTTCTTATCATTTCAGTCATTTTTCATTTTCCCCCTAGATATTATGTTGAGCATTCTATTTTCCTAGAGCAATGAAGAAATGCTGATTAGTTACGTAGGACGTTTCATTTCTATTCTTCAGTGTTCTCAGACCATCAATACAAATGACTGGACACCAAACTGCCTTGGTGACTTCACGGGAAGTTTAACAACCATTAGTGACTAAGCCACTAATAATACTAAGCCAAATAATACTCAGGTAGACATTTAAATCTTGAAAATTCAAAAATCAATACACATGTATATGGACATTGATATGTTTAACAGAGGGAAATACACTGGAGAAAGGAGAACGGGGAGTGGGTGAAGTTAAGGAGTTATTAGATAAGGATGGAGCTCAAGTTCCATTATCGTTATGCATGCATATATGAATGCATGGCAATGAATCCTTCCAATATGTAAGAACATGTTGAACTAAAAAAAATTAAAAATTAAAAATCCATTTTTCAGAAAAAATAATATATGTTTCCTTGCTTTTACATATGCTGTTCCTTCAGATCGGAAAATTTCTGTTTTCTGATTTCTTTTCCCCATTCTTCTACTACCCTTTTGAACTTGATTATCTCAATTTAACAACAACTTCCACCTGCAAACCCTCACTAACTCCCCCTGACTCAAATCAAATTATGTTGTCTTTCTGTCTGCCTCCTCAGTTTAGCATTTATCACACCTTGATAATATTTTTTATTTATTTTTTAAATCTGACTGCTAAGCTTCAGGGCAAAAATATGTTTTGTTAACCATTGTGTTCACATAATAGGGATGCAATAAACATTTATTGACTGGCTGAGGAGCCCTAGTCAAATAGGTTTGTCATGAAAATGAGAATATACAAGAAAAAGAAAATAGATGCTGAACGGAAGTGTTCATTGTGTTTCATATTCGCCATTACTAAGAAAAACCTTGATTTTCTTTGTTCTGCTTTCTTCTCCAAAGAAGCAAAAATGTTAACAGCCCAGCTTTGCAAACTACAGCTTCTAGTTTCCTTAAAACTTACTTGTGTGTTGTACTCTAAATAAGAAAGAGGGGACAGAGAGAGAGAGAGAGAAAGAGAAAAGCAATCTTTATTTAGTTTTTCATATGACTTTCATTCTTCACGCACTTCATTGTGTACGTGGTGCTGGGGTTTGAACTCACGTCCTCGTGCTTGCCAGGCAAGTGCCGTAACCATTGATTCACCACTCCAGCCCCTAAATTGATCTTAATAAATGTTATGTGTTGTCATCATACCCTCTTCCTCTAGCTTTAATTTACGTAAATGAATTTTAATGGTTTTATTTTTTTCAAAATATTTCAAGTTTCTTTGTTTATTCCTGGAAGAAGTTTTAAAAGGATATTTGCATTTTTTTCTTTTTAAAAATAGTTTAATGTATTTTAATCACATACTTACAGGAACGGCACAGAACAGATAAAATGAAAAGCATAGTCGATGGATGGAATTCATCAGTTCAGTAAAAATAGTACAAATACCATTTATTTTCTGTCAGTAAGAGATCTACTTGTTTTAACAAAATCCAGATGCTAGCATTGTCCAGGAATATTTATCAGGTTTATCTATTATCAGTACAAAGTTGAACTGTTGAAACTTGTACATGGAAATGTTTTTTACTGATATTAATGTTTTATGACCCAACACCTACACTAAAATTTTGCACACAATTAAAAATAGAAAGAGTGACAGTATCTGATATCTGTTCCTTACTTTCCAATTCACAATCATATGCTTTTGACTCCATGGGAAAAATATTGAACATTCAGAAGTACCAATAAGAAGTATAGACATTTGAGAATGGAATGTTCACCATTGTTGTGGATTCCTAAGCACATTCATTTTCCATGAACATGGTGGCTAGTTGGACACCTTTTGGCATAGTTATTATATGTTTGTCAGGGATGATGCACAAGTGATTGTCTTCCAAAAGGCCCACCAGAGAGGCCTCACTTGCCTCCTGCAAAGTACTAATAGGTACTGTCTTACCAGATAGGCAGTTTCTTACCAGATGCTGAAAGGGAGTTTTGGAAATCAGAAGTTCAGTGGAATTCTGATAGCATCTGCTTCCATGGGGGCCATCGTATCATTCCTGCAATGATGAGGTTTTCCACCCCTTCAGTGGGACACCCTTTATAGGTGGCTTTTGTATCCTGTGGCTTCGTAGGTGCTTTGCCACAGTTCTATTTGTGGCCAGCTTTGCACAAGTCAAGTCTCAGGACCTCCTCACCCTCTTCTTGCTGGAGCTCGGTAAACTGGACATTTTGCTGGTGTTACATAGCGAATGGTCGCACTGCCGTGGCTGCTGACACAACTTAAACATCTGAGTTTGATCAAATAAAACAAAAATAACACACAACAAACATTGTTTTATGGTTGTGATCATAACCAGGAAATACAGCAGTCTGGTGGTAAAACAAAGGTGCTTTTACCTCGTGCTTTGAATATGGCCCTTGCTACTTTGCCGTTGAGGTTTATTTTAAAATGTACAAGTTTTCTTTTCATTTTTTCCTTATCGCCCTCCCTAACCTGGGGATCTGGGATAAGATGCTTTTTTCCCATCGTATGCTGACAGTTATCTATCTTTGAGCACACACCTGCCACAGGAACCCAGTAATTCAGACTTCAGGGATGACCTCAGGAAATCTAAGAAATGACTATTTTCCAAATTAACAAATGAATCACAATCCCCTCCTTCTCACAGGGAATGCCTGGAATGAATCACTTCTTTAAAAACCCTCTGTTCTCCAGGATGGAGAACCCTGTGTTCTCCAGAATCACAGCTTCTGGAATAGACATTCCCTGTGTTTCTCCTTTTTAAACAAAGCAATAAAACTTCATTTTCTTTTTCTCAAAATTGTGTCCTCATTATTGAATTGGCATTGGGGACAAGAACCAAGTGAGAAGGCAGCAACCAGCCAATATACTGGAGAGACATAGTACTTTTTCTGTGGTGTAGGGAAGTACTTTATAAATGCAGTTGAATTTGCCCTTGCTAACTTTGTGCAGTAACATCTTTTAATGTAGCAGTAGACCTTAATTTTTGACTTGCATGACTCTACGGGCCTTAAGCCAAAGTTAAGAAAGTTAAATATTTAATTAAAAATGTCTTTTCCTAAAAGATTTGGTTTTGCTGTCTTCTAATAACTTAAAATGCAATTTAGAATGACCCTCTAGTTATTGAATTGTTTCTGAAGGTCTATTAAAAGCAAAGTAATTAGCAGGGATACAGAAGAATAGATAATCAACCTTCTGTTCTCTCTGCTCTGTGGATCTATTGGACATTTCCCAGTGAATGTTTTGTTGAAAAACTTAATATTTAAAAGGCTGAGTTTCTCCCTGCCTGCCTGCCTCCTTTTGTTCCTTCCATATTCAATCTTTGTATGTGTCTTTTTGGTCCTGTTTCCAGAGATGACTAGTTAAGCAATTCAACATCAATATGGGAAGAGAAAAAGTAAATAGTCATTAAAGAAGGGTTTGTAAATATATTGTTACAAATATGCGTGCAAACCTTCTACTATATTTGGACTCAGTGATGTGATAAGAAGAAAAGATTAGGAAAGAAAGAATATATGGAGGATAGGAGGCATGAATTCATATTTTAAAATACAGACAAGCAAAAATATACCTACGTGGAAAAGAGGAACAAAAAAGAAAAGGGAAAAGATAGTGTGTGTGTGTGTGTGTGTGTGTGTGTGTGTGTGTGTGGAGAAGCAGCAAAGTATACCCAGACATCTGCATATGTTTGATAAACCTGAGCTTGGAACTTGTATGATGCTCAAGTGAGGTATGAATTGGTGGGGCCGTGATGAGACATGAAGTGGAGAAATAGGCAGGGTCAGATGTGGAGGTCAAATCTATTTTTGAATACTTGAATACATCCCTAGACCTTGGCAATGCAATGATTAATTAGAAATATGAAAAGTCTCTGCAACAAAAGAACTCAAATTTTAGTAAGATAGAAAGACAAGGAACGAATAACTGCAATCAATATAGTATTGACAAATGATTGGATATCATCCTGAAGGAACTGGAGGCCTTTAGAGGGGCTTGAATGGGAGGATTCTGTGATTATACTTCATTTTAAAATCTCTCAGCATTGTAAAGAATGAAATGGAAGGAAGTATGGAGAAACACCAGTGCAGTTGGACAAGTGAAGACAAGTTGTGTTGTATTCAGAAGGCAGAAGTGACGTGACTAAGGTTTGCTTGACTATTGTGGGAGAAGGGAACGTTGAAGAAGGTGAGTCCTACATATATGGATTTTTTCCCCCCAGTACTGGGGATTGAACTCTAGGACACGCTACCACTGAGCTACTTCTCTGGTCCTTTTTCAGCCTGGTTCTTTCGTATGAGGACAGTAGCCTCTCCCTCTAATAAATCATAGAATCAAATTTTGACCAAGCCAATTAATCAGTTCTCTTCCTTGAAGGAAGTTTAGAGAAAGGTAGGAATTCTCAAGATGATCTTATAATGGTCAAACTTACAGCTGAGTAAAAATAACAGAAAAATTCCTGTCTGTGTTTCCTAGGTCAAAAACCTAGGTGTCAACCAGTCATGATGGTGTGTATCTATAATCCCATGGACTTTGGAGGCTGAGACAAGAGTATCTCTATTTGGAGGCTGCCTTAGAAACTTAGTAAAACCCTGTCTCAAAAAGTTAAAAAGGATAGCTCAGCAGAAGGCACCTGGGTCTGAGCCCTAGCACCACAACAAACAAAGAAACAAATACAAAGGCCTGGATGACCAGGCAAGTGGGTTCCCTCTCCTTTGCCCATGCCTATGTGATAAAGTTTCCACTGCAGGCTATCCCCATCCATGTCCCCAGCACAAGGCCACTCTTCTTTTTTTTTTTTTTTTTTCAATTTTTTTTTTAAAGAGAGAGGGACAGAGAGACAGAGAGAGAAACATTTTTTTTTCTTTTATAAAGAGAGAGGGGCAGTGAGAGAGACAGAGAAAGAGAGAAATGACTTTATTTAGTTTTTCACATGGCCTTAGCTGCTCCAACACTTAATTGTGTATGTGGTGCTGGAGTTTGAATCTGGGTCCTCGTCCTTGCCAGGCAAGTGCAGAAATCGCTGAGCCACCACTCCAGCCCAAAGCCACTGTTCTTGAGGGATGTACTTTCCATTCTTTCTCTCTCTGATCCAATTCCTCTGGGCTTGTGTAGCTATTCCTTGGTGCCTCCTGGGAAGTCTATCAGAGTTTATCCTGTGGACATACTACTCTGTTTTCCAGACTCTTGACTTGGGATGAAAAATAAGAGTCCTTGAGGAAGATTTCTGGTATAATGTCTCAAATGTAATTTTTTTGTTATTATTATCCATCAGCATTTAATAAAGGTGGTGTTTTGGTCCTATTTGCCCCCATCTTTGTGTGTATTCTCTATGGGCCAAAAACTTAGAGCAGAGACTTTGATCCCAGTTTCTAATGAGTGATTGACTGCATTCATCAAGATTGGAGAACACAGAGGTAAGTATTTATGCTTCTACATCTTATCTTTATTCCCCTTTGCCTTTCCCAATCGATGAGGAAGCATTTGCCTTAACTCTGACTCTAAAGCTTGATCAGCATCTGTAATTCTGTACTCTCTCTCTCATCACCAAGTTGCAAAAATCTCACCCTTGAAACAGCATCTGAATCTGTCGCTTACTACTGTTTCAATCATCATAGTTCTGGTTCAGGCTCCTGTTGTCTTCAACTTAGATGACTGGAGAAGTTTTTTAACCAGACTTTCTGTCTCTACTCCCTTCTTACTGCTCCTGGGGCTTTCTGTAGTGAGGTATAGATCTGATTATATCACTTTCTGGCTCAAAACTTTCAACTCATTCTTGCTCAAAAAACCATCCTCTATGATGTGATGCCAACTTGCACTTGGGGTGGTACCAAGGAAACTATTTTGGAGGACAGAGCATCTAGGTTCGGTTCTGGAAACAGATAGTTATTCTGTTGTCTTCATAAGTCACTCTAGATATTTTATTTTTCTTCTTGTAGAAGAGGAGAGAAGAATTAGATGTTCTCACAGGTCCTTTCCAGAGGTACATTTCTAGGTGGATATCTTTCTTCTTTCCAGCCTTATATTTTGTGAATAACTCCTGACCTAGAATGGTATACCTATAGTAGCACACTCTGTACCTTCTTTTGCTCTAAGCCATTGCTGTCACATTTTTTTGACAAGTACCAGTACTTTCTTTCCCATCCTTCACTGTTTTCCCCTGGTGAAACTGTATTTGTCTGTCAAGGCCCTTGTCAAATTCAACCAACCAACCATTTCTTGATCCCTTTCCTTGTAAGTGCTTTCATGCCTCTTTGTTTAAATCACATAAGGTGTAGGAATTGCACAAGAACCTATTTTTTTTTCTCCCCAACAGACTCTAAGCTCCTGAATGGGGAGGGTCCATTGAGATTTCTCAGTCTCAGCTCCTTACACATGGTAACGTCACAGTCAATAAGTGTCTGTTGCTTAACTGCATGGATGTGATAAACATGTTATCCATTAGGGAGCAAGTGCTGGTTTTCAAAGTCGCCACTGGAAACTCATTTAGCAGACTTGACCAATGAATTTCCAATTGAAATTTGGAAGTTTCCAAAAATCAAATTCAGCCTGTAGGGAAAAATATAGATGAAGTAAACACACTCTAACATTTATATTAAGTTCCAAAGCAAAGTATCAAAAAGGTCCAGAGCAATGAGAGAAGCTGGGATTGAGTATAACCTTTCACAGCAACATGAATGCTCAAAACATCCTCTTGCTTGTGTGTTCCTTGTACTTGCTTTATGAAACACTAATAATATATTTGTCGGTACTTCGTAACCACCCAAATATGGTTAAATGACTTTCTTATTTAAAGGAATTTGTTTTGTGCTGAAATGACCCATTCTCGTGGAGATGGAATATTGCTTGGTCCCTACACTCTGCATAAAGTGCTCACCATGTCGGTGATTCTTATCCTTAAATATTCATCAAACTGGAATTATAATACAAAGTATTAATTTAGTCTTTGTATACAGAGGAGAGTGATTAATTGCTGCCTATTCAAAAAGTCAGTTAATAGAAAGAAAAAGAAACCAGGCCCAGTGTGAGACTGCATCCTCTTTTGCTTGGCCAGAAATGCTCACAGAGCACTTGTCTGATTTGGACTCTTCAGATGTAGCAATAGAAACTTCAGTTAATTGTATCTTCAGAATGGGATAAACACTTGGGTCTTTCTGAGGTTTCAAGAGAGAAATTCAAGATTGTGGATGATGCATGCCATCTGAAATCTCACTGTCACAATCAGAGTAATTTTCATTTAGGAGCCTCCTGCAGCAGCTGAACTCTGGCAGAGCACTGCAGTCCCCTGTGCTTGATAACTTCGTGGCCTCTGTAGAACTAGGGGTGAGGAAGAGGGTAGAGAAAATCTTCTTATATCTTAGCAACTAATTGATTTAGTAGGATTCATGACATTCAACAGATATCCTTATTACTTTTCTTGTCTTGTTCTAAATCCGTTTCAGACCATTGTGACATGGAAATACAGTTTCTTTCTATGGAGATATTTAAGCAATCCTAGTGTGTAATAATGTCCAATGTTCAGTCTGGTTTCCCAGCATGCTACTTCTTCAGTTTTGTTACCTGATTTGAGTGAAGGACATGCATTTTTGGGGAGGAGGGTCAATGTGTGGATGATTTTTAAAAAGAAAGAAAGGAAGAAAACTGAACATTCAAAAGAATATTTCATTTCATGAAAGAAATGATGCAAGTAGGAAGAAGATTTTGATATGCAACTCAGTCAAAATAAATCAAACTGTAAGGTATTTGACATGAACTATGTCACTTAATGAAGCATAGTTTTTCTGTTATTTGAACTGTTTAAAAATCATTATGAACATCTGGTGAGAGGCTACCAAGTTTTACAGCCAATGTCCACACTCATAGAACTACATTTTGGTTATAAGGCAGAATAGAGAACGTTTGCTAATTTTCTTGCATGAACTTTCTTCTCTTTCTCCATCAATTTTAAATTAAATTCTCAATGATCTTTCTGCAAACGTCCATTATGGTCCAATATATAAATCTTGGGAAAAGGGACGTTTAAGTATCTGAGAGAAAGTTGTCTTGAGATGGACTCAAGTAAATGGTGAGTAGGTGAGAAAAATTAAAGGAGATTAGATTTATCCGGTGGGATGAGAGGGAGTCCCCGGGGGATTTGAGAACAAGAATATGCTGCATTGCACATCAGTTATTGGTGTTTCAGTAATCATCCTGGCAACTGTGTTGGATGCAGTGAGATTGTTAGTTGTAGACAGAGCATGAAATTGTCCCAGGTACAGGTCTTACAGAGGAGGCAGAGCCAATCCTTCATCCCAGCTGATTTTTCATAGTTCCATTTTGGATAGTTGCTACATTAATGTGAAACCACAAATGTATCAAAATAGCTTCATCTGTTCAAGGAGGTTGATTTCCTTTCCTATACAAATATTAAAAATTGGAGCAGCAGCTCAGCAGTTGGAGTGCTTGCCTGGCATGTGCGAGGACCTGGGTTTGAACCCAAGCACCACAAATATAACTACGTATTGAAACAACTAAGACCAGATTAAAAATTAAGTAAATACAATTAATTTCTCTCTTTTGTTTTTTTTCATTTGGAAATTGAGTTTTTTTTTAATTCATTCAATAGTCATACATATAGGAGGGAATCGTTGCCATATAATCATGGTCACATGCATAATGACAGAGCAAACCAAGGCTGATACTAGATCATGATTTCCCCCCATTTGGATTCCCCCCAACCCCGATCCCATGTTTCTCCTACTTTACCCCCCACGTTAGTTGGGCTTTTCATAGAAGTCAAAGTTTCCCCACTGTGTGGATAACCTCCCTACTCCCTCCCTTCAGCTGCTTTGATATACCCCCTAATCCTACACCCCTCTTCCTGCCCCCTCTCTTCATCCCCAGTGTCATAGGCATGGATCCCCCTGTTCACATAAAAATTGAGCCCACCATACGATCCTGCTATTCCATCTTTCCAGGGGATTTAGAATCAGCACATTATAGTGACACAGCAATATCTATGTTCATAGCAGCTCAATTTACTATTGCTAGGCTATGGAAACAACCCGATGTCCCTCACTGGATGAATGGATCCAAAAAGTGTGGTCCATATATACCATGGAATTTTACAAAGCAATTAGAAACAATGATATTGCAGCCTTTGAAGGTAAATGGATGGCTATGGAAGAAATTATGCTGAGTAAAATCAGCTTAACCCAGAGAACCAAGGTTTGAATGTCTCCACTCATCTGTGGAGGTTGGAACTAGACCCTGGCCATTCAGAAAGGTGGTTTATTATCATGTGTTAAATCCAGATATGGTGTAATGCTATATAGCCTAATATTTTTTTAGAGATATTGTGGGTAAGGGAAGGGAGGGATACGGTGGGAAATTGGGGGGGCACTCCTGGGGGTAAATCTAGTATCCAGAAACTATACACATTTTATATTATTTTGTTAAAAATTTGTATGGTTGTTCAAAAATAAAAATTTAAAAAAATTTAGCTTTGTTGAGGCTATTATTAGCTTAGCCAACTTTCATACTGTTTCCAACTGTAGTCTAGCTTCCACATACGAGAGAAAACATTTGGCCCTTGAGTCTCTGTGTTTGGGATATTTCACTAAGCGTAATTTTTTCCATCATCATCCATTTGGCTGCAAAAGCCATGATATCGTTCTCTCTAATAGCAGAGTAGTATTCCATTGTATATATGTACCTCAGTTTTGAATCCACTCAACCAGTGAGGGGCATCTGGGCTGGTTCCATAGTTTAGCTATAGTAAATTGAGCTGCTATAAACATTGATGAAGCTATATGTCTAAATATGCTGATTCGAGCTCTTTGGGGAAAATACCTAGGAGTGGGATAGCTGGGTCATAAGGTGTTTCCAGTCCTAGGTTTTTGAGGAGTCTCCACACTGCTTTTCAGAGTGGCTCTATAAGCTTGCAGTCCCAACCAACAGTGTGACAGTGTTCTTCTCTTCCTATAACCCATCCAGCATCTGTCATTGTTTGTATTCTTCATTTTTGCCACTTTACCAGGAGTGAGGTGGAATCTCAGTGAAGTTTAATTTGCATTTCTCTGATTGCTAGTGATAATGAACATTTTCTCATATATTTATCGGCTTTTTGGGCTTCCTCCATTGAGAAATTTCTATTTAGCTCCCTAGCCCAGTTATTGATTGGATTATTTGTGGTTTTGGTGTTCAGTTTTTTGAGTTCTTTGTATATTCTGGATATTAAACCTCTGTATGAGGTGTAGCAGGCAAAGATTTTCTCCCATTCATTAGGTTTTCTCTTGAAACTCCTGACTAATTCTTTAGCTATGCAGAAGCTTTTTAGTTTAATGGCATCCCATTCACTTATTCTTGGCTTTAATTCTTGTGCCATGGGAGTCTTGTTAAGGAAGGCTGTGCCTATGCCTATGTAATGGAATGTGATCCTATTTTTTCTTCAAGCAATTGTATAGTTGCTGGTTTAATTTCCATATCCCTGAACCATGTTGATTTGATTTTTTTGCAGGGTGAGAAGTAAGGATCCAATTTCAGTTGTCTGCATATGGCTGTCCAGTTTGTCCACCACCGTTTGTTGAACAGGCTGTCCTTCTTCCACACTATGCTTTTGCCTTTTTTATCAAATATCAGATTGTTAAAGATTTGAGGATTTATCTCAATATCTTCTACTCTGTTCCATTGGTCTTCATTTCTGCTTTGATAGCAATACCACACTGTTTTTTTTTTTTTATATATTTATAGTAAAACTTCAGGTCAGGAATTGATACCCCCTGCTTCCTCTTTCTTGCTTAGTAATGTTTTGGCTATTCTGGGCCTTCTGTTATTCCATATGAATTTGAGAATTGCTTTTTCTATATCTGTGAAGAAAGTCAGTGGTGTCTTGATGGGGATTGCATTGAAGAAACATTCTTTTAATATCAGTCAACAACCATCATTCACCCTAGTAAGCAGCATCAACCTTCTTACTCTGATGTCAATACACTCCCACCTCATAAGTCTGCCAATCCCCAGATTCAATCCTTTCCAGAAGTCCTGTAAAGGATCAGTTCACTACTGTGCTTTAGAAGTTTATGTCTGATCCACATAGCTTTCTCTCACATAAACATACAATATATTCAGCTGTAAGGTTTTTGTTTCAGACAATGAGTGGAGATATTGTCTTTGGCACATGAAATAAACAAATGGCAAAATAAGGGCTACCCATCTGTTTGGATACCCAGTGAAGAGAATGTGGAGACCCATAATGAACATGGAACATAAGTGAGAAATAACTTGTCTGTGTAAGCCACAGAGATTTTCTGATAGTTTGTTAACATTGAATAATTTACACTAAACTGAATTGTATGGGCTAAATGTAAGTTATGACTATAGAAAATTATACAAAGAAAATAAGCAGTAATAATTTTCTCCTCACAAAAGCTGAGTTTTCCTTTTTGTGGGATTAAATCTCTCTTCCCTCATCTAATATAATCATTAAGTTTTAGTGTTTCAACATAGTATTTATTTTTAAAGTTTCATTTTAATTTATTATAAAATTATTTTTCTGTAAAATACATGATTTTAAAAGATTTCTTCTGTACAAATTGACTTCACTAAAAGAAAAACAGCAAGAGTCAAAAATGTAAAGTAATGTAAAACATGTCATCAAAACAAATAATGTACTATGTAATACAATATCCAGCTATAAATTTTAATTCTGAAGTCATTTCCTCCTCAGGATTTTGCATTCGGTTTTGAAACAAAATCATATAGGAAACTTAAATTTGCCTTTAAAAGGTACCAACCTTAACTGAGAACATGTCTATTTGGAAATGAAATAGTATGCATGTAATTCAATCTCATTTGGTATGATTATTTTCTAATCATATTGTCTGTTTGGATTCCAATATTTATTTTGAAGGACAGTTAATTATAAGATTTCAGTTAACACAGAAACTCACCAATTTATTTAACAAATACATATATTGAGAACACATTGCACATAACATATGGGGTTAACTGTTGTTACTATTTCAAAATAATTGAAATGCTACTCTCCTTCAAGTCTAAAAGTAAAAAGAGCCAGGTGCTGGGGCACACGCCTATGGTCCTAGCAACTCAGGAGTCTGAGGCAGGAGAATTGAGAGTTCAAAGCCGTTCTCAGCAACTTACTGAGTCCTAAATTACTCAGAGAGACCCTACCTGAAAAATACAAATATCAAAAAATTTTGCCACATTTCCAAGCCAATTTTTCTTTCCTGGAAAATATAAATGGTTTACTATAAGTTCCCACAAGTTACGTATGTTTGGAAATATCACTCTTTGGTCTTGTTGATTGGCCTGAATTATTTTTTTATTTTCCTCTAGAGGATCAGAGGATTTGGCTGTTTTTTCTCCTTGAATATAAAGCAGGAACTTCCAAATGCCCTGGAAAATAAATGTGTTCCTGACTAGGTGCCCAGTAGAATAATGTAGCTGAAATTATTGTTTTTTTATGGTTATTAATACTAAATTATGCTGGTAAAATGGTCTACGATCTTATGATGAGAGGAGCTGTGTAAATATGAAATCACAATGTTAAACAACAGCTGCATCCTCAAAGGATATTGGAAATTCACTTATCTAGATTTAAATATGAGAAAGAGCATGAAATGTGTTAGCTCTTCAGATAGGAATATGGATAAATTTTCAG
Source organism: Aplodontia rufa (assembly GCA_004027875.1). Lineage (NCBI taxonomy): Eukaryota > Metazoa > Chordata > Mammalia > Rodentia > Aplodontiidae > Aplodontia > Aplodontia rufa. Next base: position 86,909 of record PVKS010004698.1, read on the forward strand.
GTTCATATATAGTGATTATTTGAAGTCTATTCTGATTTATCCAGCTAGCTTTTCCCTAGTGGATTGAGAGTAGGTTTTAATATACTGCATTTCTTTCATGTTTCAGGCACCCCATGACTTATGCCATTAGGTGGTATGACACAGGTATGCTCTGGTAACTGCTGACCTCTAATAATCTCTAATTATCAGATAACATCATGTTTGCTAGAAATAAAAATAACACAAGTGTCAGGCTTAATGTGCTGTTCAATATCCTTTATGTTTAAATTGGAAATTTTGAAATCATTTAGAAAAATCTCTTTATTTTCCATCTTTAATTTATATCAAATGCCTATTAGGATAAAAAAAGTGTAGAACCTTTATGTAAGGTTATATTAGAGACCAAGTAGGGGTGAGTCAGAGATGTGAAAGGACCTCCACAGTGTGGGGGTGTTGTCTTAGGGATAGAGGGTGTGATGGCCTTCTTAAGGGTGCCAGACCCATCCTCTTTTACTGATTCCCTCTGCAATGGCTTAAACCATCACTTGACATTAAGTGCATTTAAAAATAATGGAGCATACAAGAAAATGCATAGAGAGGACATCATAGGTAGCTAACGACTTATGTCAGCTGTCCATATTATCTTTTCCCACTCTGTTTGTAACAATAGAAACCTAGAATGAGTGACTAGAAAGGAGACTTTAGGACTTTTCCACCATTTCTATGATATGTTCATTCAGGGTTGTTTTGTTTGTTTGTTTACCTGAAGATGAAAGAAAATTAGTAATTCTGTTGATTTCCTAAAAATTCCTTCAGGAATAGAATTGTCATATATGACAAATAAAAAGAAAGTAAATAAAAATATTGCATGGGACATAATTGTACTCAAACTATTTTTAGTTTATCTAAAATTCATTACAACAGGTCTACTTGTATTTTATCAAGAAACCTTATCCGAGAGACATTGGGAGTAAACTCCCATCCCCCGTATTCATTAAGTTGAAACTTGATGGGCAACTTTTTCAGTGGAAGTTCTTTTTATTTTTCTTATCTAACTAAAACCTGGACTTTCTTTGATGGTATTATTTCTACTGCAGTCCTTCAAATATAACTGTATTTTCTGTCATATTCTTGGTGAAAGATAGGACAGGTGATATACTTGCTTCTTTTTACTACTTCTAGACCATTCTTCCTACCCATGTGTTCCTTAAAGACAGTCAACTATTCTTCCCATCATCATGTTGTAGTATCACCCACTGTACCTTTTGTTGAGACCATCTACTGCCCCATCCATCCCTCTGGGTCCTGCCAGTCATTCCTTGAGGATTTTTGTTTCCAGCCTACTGTTCCTCACTCCAATACCACTCTTATCACATGCTTAATGATTTCAAAATCCACATATGTGATTTTCCCAGTATTCTGCATGAGGATTTTTGACCTGCATTGTACAAACCCAACCACCACTATGGTCATAATCTTTATGTCTTCATGTTTTACCTACGTACCTCCATGATCTCAATTTCAAATACTCCATCAACTGATCATCACCTCTTCCTTGTCTTCCCAGCTTACCCAATTACCTTAGTTGCAACACACCTTCAATCCCTGATACCCACCATGTTCTATCATTTCTCTGCTCCTTGTCAAGTTTAAATCCTATATAGAGGTCAACATCTATACTCATTTACTTGCAAATTCTCTCAACTCTCTTGTCTCCTTTTCCCTTTGTTTTGTTCACTTGGCCTAATCACAGCCTTGGTTAAAATAAGTTTTTGGACTACTCCGTGCTTGAACCCAGACTGCTAAAATAAGATGCCAAATTAAGATGACTGGTTTCACTTTAATTACATAATCATTTATTTCAAGGTGGCCTTCATGCTGCCAGTCATCCCAGCAATGTGCTTATCCTCCAAGCCAGATTCATGCCACGAATCTCTTCTTCTCTTTAAATCCTCCAGAGCTACTCATCCTAAGGCTCACCTGAGCTCTCTACGTTATTCATAAAATATTAGTACTTAGAAGAAAACGTCCACATTCTTTCATCTCCTCCTTTTCTTACCCCCATATGTCCTACCAGTCTCTTTTTTGACTGCAAATGAGCTATTACTATTTCTGGCTGTGGACATAGGCTCCAGGTGTGATTAGACCCATCTACCCTCCTTATCAAAGACAACGTTTCAGTAATTCTCTCATTTCCTCTGAGATTCACTAATGCTCCCCACTCTGTTGGATTATTCTAATCAGTTTACAAATATGTGCTGTCATTTTTCCAACTTTTAAAAAGTACCCTCTCATGACCCCACTTTCTACTCTAGATGTCCGTATTTCTTCTTGAGAGGGTGACCTGTGTTGGCTAGATTGCTGTGAGCAATCACTGTCCCTTCTCTGTAGAACCCACTTGAATTGTCCTTTTCTCCCCAATCTGCCACTGAAATAGTCTTATTAAGGTGCTCCATGCTTTTCTCATTGCTAAACCTAAAGATTATCCCTTAGATTTCATTGTACTTGAGTTATCAGAGGCGTTTGACATAGGTACTTAAGACACCATCAAGTCACTCCAAGATACCACATGTACCTAGCTTTTCTTTTAGTTTTTTTTAGATATTTCTCCATCATGTTCTTTGTCTCCCTATCCTCCAAATGTTGGAACGTGATCGAGCTCATTCCTTAAACCTTTTCTCTTTTCCGTTCATCCCACACTGGGGGAGGGACTCTCATCCTTTTTCCAGGGTTTAAATGCCCTCTACATCCTTATAATTTTTATTTATGTTTCCTGCCGGTTCTCTCTGAACTTCAATATCTAAATGCATCCAAGTTTCCCCACAAATATTTACGTGGTGTTCCTTTAAGAAGTCTAACACACATCATGCATAACCTTTCCAAATCAGATTTCCTGACATTGCTTCACTTCTGGTTTTGCTCTTACAGTTTCTTCCATATTGTTATTAATAGAAAATCCAAGTGTCTATCTGTTCCAGTCAAAATCTTGTTGTTATCATGATTCCTCCTGTTCCTTGGCATGCTACATCTGATTTGTCACAAATTTTGTCAATTTTACTTTCAAAATGTATCTTAAATGTATCCCATTTTTTTACCACCCTCACTAAGTCTCCTGAATCACTTGCCTAGATTAATGGGATAGACTCCTAACTGATCTTCTTGCATCTTGCCTTGCCCCTTGTGTCCTGTTTTCAACCAGGCAGATAAAGATGGTGCAACGTGTAACTTAGTTCACATCAGCCTCCACTGACGTGACTCTCTGCCTCCTTCCAGACCTTGGAGTACTATTCCCAGTGCCTCTCTGACTTCATTTCCTATTGTCCTCACTCCACTCTGATTGCACAGATTTTCTTCTTATTGCCTGAAACACACACACACTAGCCCCAACCTCAGCTCCTTTGTACTTGCTGCTCTTTTATCTGAATGTTCTTCCTGCAGACATCCACAAGGCTGGTTCCTTTGCTTAAATCAGATTTTAACTCCATAGATATCTTTTCAGGGAAGCCTTATTAATAACCACTTCATCTAAATTCACCGCCTTATCTTCATCATAATACTCTTCCCTGTTTACCTCATTTTTTTTAGACTTTGTAATTTTCTACAATTTTTATAATAAATTTGTTTACTGTCTTCCCCATTAAAACCTACACTCAATATAGTCAGGAATAATATTCTGTTTTGTTCTCTGCTATGTATTCTCAGTGTGTTGGTGCACAGAAGGTCTCATGCACTTATTGAACAAATGAAGCTGTTCCAGAATCCATGAGGAATACGACACAAGTAACGATGTGGATTTTATTCTCTTTATTTCTTAGTATGTTATGGATGCAGACATGCTCTTTCAGAAAATCACGGAAAGAGTCTTATAGAAATGATGTGTGCATTAGGGAACAGTGATTAAAGTTATTTTAAGTGAATAAATGTTGTTTTACGAGAACATAGCATTCTCGGAGATTAGACTATTAGAAAGGAAAGGCAGGTCATTTTAGAAGTGATGGGACATTGAAACAAAGTGTCAGAAGAAGGAAGAGAATCTGTGAATCAAATGGCCAGGCTTTTGAGCTACAGTGCATCATTTTGTGCTTTGAAAAGAACCAGGAATCAGACAAGGCAAGCACTTGAGCAGAAACAAGGCTGGTGTCTCATTTTTCAAAACGAAATATTCATA